>JAJAGP010005655.1:18196-30477 GCA_025084515.1 Ancistrus triradiatus | reverse complement strand
ACTGCTACTTTTCTCCAAGTGGACCAATGTGTGTATTACATGCTGAGGCATGATACTGGGTTCAATATACAGGGGTTTAATCTAAATAATTTTACAGAAAAATCAATTTAAAATGTATTGTTACACACATGGTATATGAGTGTCTGCCACAGTATAGTGGAGCTGTAACAGTCTGATGTACCTGCTTGTGCACTGAATGTTAAAGCAGACCTGGGACGGACTGACTTATGAATTCCTGTTTTACTGAAACCAGACACTTTTTATTTTTAATTTTGTATTTTTATGGCTACAAATTAAAGGACAAAATGCATAATAAGGCAAGAACAGGCACTGTGTTTCTTTATTAATGTCATTTCTTAGGCACGCCGGCCTCACAGCCTCGGAACACTCCGATTATGACATCACAGACACCAGGCAGCATATAAGAGCGCACGTCTGGGCATTCGGGCTCATTTTACTCAAACACCACAAGCAACAGGTGGACCAACACTTCATCCAGGACAAACTGAAGTCCCTTTAACAATGCCAGGTGGCCGGTTCAAGCTGAGGGATCTGCTGTGCTGGAGAAGGCAGGAGAGGCGGAGGAGCATCACTGAGCTGGAGAATGAGCTGAGGAAGGAGAGGAGGCTCAGGATGTCCCTGGAGCGCCAGTTACAGGAGGGCACCAACAGGGCACAGCAGTTGCTGGATGAACTGAACGCGCTGAAAGCCACAGTCTTGGAAAAACCTGGAAGTCAGCAAGGTGCAGGCCAAAGCAGAGCAGGATATAAAGGTGGCAGTTCAGAATAAATATGCCATGGCAGAGAAGCTGAGAGAAATGGAGGAAAAGATATTGAAAGGGCACCTATATCAGAGGCTGCTGCAGGAGAACCTGGTGGACCTGCAGGAAGAGTAGATGGAGGAAAGTATGACCATGAAAAAGAGAGAAGCTCTAAGGATGAACGATCAGGAGGAGACTGCTGCTGCTGCTTTTGGATGTCCTCAAGACGAGATGCCTGAGCTGGAAGTTGTAGACCTTGAGCTGGAAAAGGTGGATGCGATGAGGCAGGATGAAGTCCAGAAGGTGTGGTGGATTGAAGAGCTGGAGCACCACAAAAGGATTCTGGTCGAAACCTGAGGTGCAGGTAAAACCAGCCACTTGTTTTCCATCAACTAGCTCCTAAAGGGAAAGATCAGGGACCACCACGGCCAGGACAGCCACGTGTTAGTGAGGTTGTGAAGGTAAGTGAGGGTTTTAGGGTGGTGGTGGGGTGGTTAATCCGAATGAGGGACTCGGTGCATTTAAAAAAAAAAAAAAAAACAAAACATAAAAAAGTAAAAAAGACAAAAAAAAAGGCAAAAAAAAAAAGACGTTTCAAGAGAAGAAGTCGGTGGAAACCAGTAGAGGTGAGCACCAGAGGGACAGGTGCAGACAGATGCTCTGCTGGACGTCCCGGAGAGATGACAGAACCTGGTGACAGACGAAAGGGATTCCATCAGTCAGAAATCTTCCGTATAACATCAATAAACTTCTTATTGTTGAGCAGATCTTTTCTTTGTTTGAGCTTCTTTTATTGTTTATGCACTCATTAGTATTAAACCTCAAACACTAAGGTCTAAAACATTATGCTTAGTATTTTCTTGCTCATTAATAAATGAATAAACCGGTATTTTATCTTTTTTGTACAAATGGAAAGAGAAACATAAGAATGGTTCATTATTTCATTTATATCTCTAGCCCAAGTCAAGTCAAGTCAAGGTACATTTACTTCAATAGCTCTTCTTACAACACAGCATTGTCTCAAATTAGCTTATATTGGCTCATATCAACTATATTGGCTCAAAGGCCTAGTTGAACAAGCCTGAGGTGACAGTGGAAAGGAAAATCTCCAATGGCTTATGTAACTTGTTTTTGTCATTTCCAGTAACAATAAACAGTATAAAGGTGAATGGTAGAAAATACTAGCTTATGCTCTTCAAAGATGGTTCAAATCTGGATTATTTAGAGACTACACAGGAAAACGATCTACCATCAGACACACTCATATGCACATTATTCATTCATTCATTCATTCATTCACTTTCTCATCCGTTTAATCCTGGACAGGATCACAGGCACTTTTAGAGACACCTAATGCAATTAACCTAATGCATGTCTTTGGACTGTGCGAGGAAACCAGAGCACCCAGAGTAAACCCACGCAGACACGGGGAGGACATGCAGACTCTACGCAGAATGGACCCAGACCCCTCCACCTAGGACTGAACCCAGTGTGTATACTCAATGTATTTTTCATCCTCCAGTCATTAGAGAGAAATGAGAAGCTGCATTATCTCACTTGCAACCAAAATCTAAGTGGAATGCAAAACATGTACTGTGCCTCCACTTCTATCCAATACACTGAAAAACAAACCCTTTAAATCATCTGATACAGGAGATTCTGTTCCTCCTGCAGGACTATATATTCATATACGTCCACAGTAACAGCTCTTAACTTAACACTGTTTGTTCAACACCATTAGAAGCCCTTTAGCTATTTGAGCCACATCTACTGCATCTAACACACAGCCATGAGACCCTCCTTAGACAAACACTGAGCGTAGAATGGATTATGCCGAAGAACTCTCAGTAAGGTGCATCGATCACAAAACTCACTACTGAGTCCCAAACTCCCTCTGAAAGCCACATCAGCACAAGAAATGTTCATCGGAAATCTGGGTTTTAGTATGTAAGAGGATGTTGATGTTTACAATCATAAACATTTATCTCATGGGTTTTTCAGAAGTTCCAAGAGTGTAGATCGGTTGTTTTTTTGAATTTGCTAATATGATTGCTGCCATTGCAACCAGTGGCATTGCAAACAGATTCATAGTAGATGGAAATGGCCATTAGTATTAAAATGCCTTACCACTGGGCAAATGGACAAGTCCTTAGTTTTTTAATGGCGTTGAATGAATCCATCAGCGAGCCTTCTCTTAGTTTCCTCCAATTGTAAAAGTTGGTCCAATGTATCTCTTGGAAATAATACAGTAGTAGTCCTTTCCTGCAGTGATGCATGGAGGAAGAGTGGGTAATGGCCATAGATCCTTTATGCTAGTTATTTTAGTGGTAATCTTAGTAAATACCAAAGTATGGGACCTCTGAGGGAGCATGCTGAGAGTCTGAGCACTTCCCCATCCATGAGTGTCTCCTAAGTCGTTAAGTGATAAAACGACATGGCGGGCCTGAGGAACTTCGCTAATTGCGGACTCAGTTAGAGTCCGCAACAGGTCATGTTGAGCAGAACAGCCAGCGTGTAGGAAGGCGATCCCCGTCTTTAATCCGTCATCGAGACCAAGCACGCAGAGAGAGAGGACAATCGATAAATCAGCGCTGACTGAATTTGAATTACATTTGGCCCGTCGGAAGTCATCGCGGGGGTGATGGATCGTTTTGTGATCTGCTGTGGCACAAAGATTGTAATTTATCATCATAGGAAATTATTTGTAAAGCCGTCAGACGACTTCCCGGTCTTTTTTTTTTAAAAATGATATTTTGTAATGTGTCTATAATGGTCTAGCATTGGAGAACCTGCTATAAATTCCCATGCTATAAAGATCCCCACAGGTATGTGAAAAAGAAAAATCTTTTTTGGTTATTTTTTCTTATATTACGTCCGATTAGCTCTTATATGGCCAAAAACCAGCTTGTAAGGAGACGAAGGTGATTCGTACCTCCCCCCAGAAGTTATGAAACGTGGGATGTTTTCTTGGAATAAACCTGGGTTTGAGTCCATTGGGTCACCCATGGCTGTATCTGAGGGAGGAGGTCTGGTCGGGGGATCATCAGTGACCCCTGCTGGCCCTGAGTGTGTTTACATGCACTTAATAATCCGATCACAGTCAGATTTCTGCAGATATCTGATTATTTAAGTGGTCGTGTAAAGAGAAATCCGATAAACAGAGCTGGATTATTTCCACTAAAATGTCCCCCATGGTTCCCAACCTAAGGTCCTTGCCCCACTCAAGGGGGCGCCAAACATCACAGAAGGTGAGCAGGACTGCGTTTGTCAGTTGAAAAAAGTTTATGTGTAAAATAAAACACTCACTAGAAGAAAATCTGCATATAAAAATGCTAAATACTACACAATAAATATTGATATTTTAAGATTTCAAGATATTTTTACTCAAAAAGAGTAGTGAGAGAAGCTTTTTGTAGATACTCGTAAGGGGGGGATGATGCTCCAAGGAAAAAGGTTGCCAGGTCCCCTTATTCAAAATACTTGCTTTATTTGGGCTGTTTTTCCATTGAATGTGGCATTTTTTTCTTGCTGAATCTGGCAACCCTGGAATAGCCAAAAAGCTATCGAACACTTTTGTGGAGACTTTGAATCTTGAGAAAAGGAAGATTTGGCTATTTAGTATTAAAGTATTTCTGTGAGATCCTCATGCTGATTTATTGATAGTTATTGGATGAATAAGTGCATGTAAACACACTCCGTGCCAGACACCACAGTGAAGTGGGGATGAAACGTGAACATCTTTGCCAGTTAGATGGCGTTAACATTACCTTAGCTGACCTGTTTAGAAAAGTTACTTCATTAAAGCAATTTGTTTAGTTTTGCCTTTGACTACAGCAAGCTTCAATTCTGGCATTCTCAAACCGGAGCGGCCCCCTAATGGTTCAGTGTTAATACCTAACAGCGACCTCAAAGCATAAAAGCAAATCACGTGAATGGTGACGAACAAAGCAGGAGATGTGAGAGAAACAGAGTGGAATAACCTTCTGGGACACCGCCTGTATCTCTGAATGAAAGGTGATAGAAAGGTAAATCAGGAAGGATTTTTCAGACGGGTTCAGAGGAAAATCCGCTCCATTACAATCAGGCTTTGTGCCGGTTGAGCTCATTACAGGCTGCTGGAGGCCAAAAAGGTTCCGCTTCTGAGAGAAAATGTTTCATTCTTCCGTCATTACCGGTGATTTAGTCCCTTCAAGTGAAGGTCGTCCTAAATTTAAATAGCAAAAAAAACCTCTGAATAAGAAAATTAATTTGGCAAAGCCGTGTTGCTGTTTAAACTAAATGACGTTAAAATTACATATTCCAAAATGTGGTCTCGTAAGGATTATTTCTTAAGGAAATATGATTGGCTGAAACTTCTTAAGCTCTTTTTCCAAGAATTGGCATTTAAGAAACCTTCTTATGAGCTTCTTTTGTGTTTTGTCTCTAAGAAGCCTTTGCACAAGTTTTTTTTTCTCGCGCCAGGTTTTTCCTCAGGAAAACGTCCAAACGAGTTCAGCTGTTAAGATGTAGATTTGGGACGCCAACCAAAAATCCGAAACCGTCGGTTCGATTACTGATTAGAGATGACATCGAAGTTGAAAAAAAGCTGAAAAGCTGAAGATGTTTTGCTCCTGAACTTCAGAAACTCTCAGAACATCTGAATCGTTGAGACTTTTCTTGTCACATTTCTCGCTAAATGCAAATTCCACCTAAATTGCTTTTGCTGTGCGGAACGTGTTATTTAACAGACTCGTTAATTTAAGCCTGAACTTTTGCCTCCTGACTGTCGGTCATCGTGGGTGGAGATAAAAAGTCGGCGATAACCTCCTGAAAATTACCAGCAAGATGTAAAGCGAGTGAAGGTTATTATTCGAAATAGCTCTTGCTCTGAATTTTGCGCAGATCTGGAGTGACACCGCTATGGATCGAATTTCCTCTTAATCACGTCCATGCCGGGAATTAGAAAATGATTTACAGGGCGGCTGAACGGAAAAACTGAACATACCTGCCCAACGGTAAAAAAAAACTTCATAATCGGAGCGGAATGATTTATACAGAGTGGATGTGGTGGTGAGTGGAAAAGCCTTTTCAGGAGCGTTTTTTTTGGATTAGCGACAACTGCGCACCGCTGATTTCTGACATTGGGAGTGGACTTACGGAGGAAAAAAACACGCCGTGGCCAGTAGATTTGGTACGGGTTTGTACGCCCGGATATGACCTCGGGACCTCGTGCATAAGTCCATACGCTGGCACGGGTGAATATGAAAGTCTCTTTTTAATTTCAGGTGGGAAAGACAGCTCCTGTGTGTGTAAGTGTGTAAGTGTGTGTGCCAACAAAACAAAGCTAAATGAAGCGACGAAGAACAAAAGCTTGTTAAACAAAGTAACGCTCGTCCTTGATTCTTTCTTTTCACTGAATAGTTTTTTTATTTGCCACCTTTTTTTTTGCACATTCGATAAAATTTAACGGACAGAAATGAAAGTGGCTTCTCACTCTCGCCATGGGGCCATGGGCCACAACTTGGGGCAGATGGAAATGAACCAGAGTGGCACAGCGGGTGGTAGAGCCGCCGGTTCCCAACTGATGCCGAGTCCCTTCTTCCGAGTCGTGTCCATGTACCGGTTGTCAGGTTTCTTTCCAGTTCCTCTCTGTCCGTCTGGGGTCTCCTCCAAACAGTGGCTTCCCAGTTTCAGGAATCCCTTGGGTCAAGGGAGGCCGGGTCGATGCTGGGATTCTCCTACTTGACTAGTCTATGGAACCAGAATTTCGAACCCATTGGGGGACCTTGTTTGGATGGTAGTCAGTTAATAATTAAATACACAATGCAATTTTGGGCAGGGTTTATCGTTTTTTTTATTGATAGTTCTTAGTTTTGTTGTTTACATATTTCTGTAGCAAACCTAAAGACTACAACTTTAAATTGATTACTTTTTAATGAACAAACGGGGCACCACCGGATCATTTGGTGGACTGGTAGATTCCGGAAAAACCAACTTGAAAGGGAAACCGCGGAAAAGTGAATCAGTCTAGGTCTGAATAGTGAATTCAAAGTTATTTTTCTCGACCTTTGTTTGAAACTGAAACTCTCTCAACACACAAGCGGTAAATTCAAAAAGTTTATAACAAGTTTATTAACTGCAAAACAAGGCAATACCAACAGACTAATCTGATATAATAACAAGTGTATCACAGAGTTTAAAATTAATAAATGACGGTGAACATGTTATATCACAGTATTGAAATCAGGGAATGATGGCAAACGTACATATCACAGTATTAAAATCAGAAAACAAGATGATTGTATGTGTAACTTATCAGTCGCACAGTAATTACCCAGAGGCAATGTTATGAACTAGTTTGTTACGACGCAGTGAGTTACTAGTAACACAAATTACGTTGAACATGAATAGTATGGCGGAGGCTACTTAAACGTGGATGAGTCTATGTTGAAGCGTGGTTTAAAATCAAACGCAAGGTTCGAGAATCAGGGACCCAGAAAAGCCATAAACGGTACTCGCCTGAAAGATCACTCGAGTGGTTCGGGGCATTGAACCCTGGCCTGGCCTGTCCAACAAGGCACGATTTTGGGGAGCAGTGATGTTCGTCTTCCGAGGCACACTCAGAAAGGCCTCTTAGCGACTTGGCTCTGGAGTTTCTAGCAGATGGCCTTCGCGTAACCACGTTTTGGCGATGTCTTCAGTTGAGGCTCACTTCCCAGTTTAGGCTGCGGGCGTTCACGGTTCCTCGACGTTTGCGTGCGTACAACTCAGATTTTATCCTGGCCACAGATAAAGGTGGAGTTGACGCGTTCTAGCACCACGATCTTCAAAAGACTTGAAAAACTTTGATTACGAGTGTGGTAGAGCGTGAAGGAGATCTTGGCTGGTGTCACGCCGGTGTCCTTTTGCTTCGCTCAGCGCCACCGCTTCCAGTACAGGTCGCGTCCACCCCACTGCTCTCCAACACTGCTCCACGACAGGAGTCCTCATCACTTCGAGTGCCACTCCCAGAGAGGTATGATGGTTCTCTAGACACATGCAGTGAATTTCTCATGCAGTGTAGCATCTACATTGACCATCATCCCGACCAATTTCACGCCGACACTGACAAGATTCATTTCGTAATCTCACTATTGACGGGCAAAGCAAAACAGTGGGCCACAGCGTTGTGGACGCAGGGCAGCGAAGTACTACAATCAGAGCAGCAATTCTACGCCTTGTTTAAAGAAGTGTTTGACCATCCCATAGCTGGGAGAGAAGTAGGGTCAATCCTGGGTACACTAAAGCAGGGTACGCATCGCGCTGCAGAATACGCGCTGGAGTTCCGCACCGTGGCCGCAGGAAGTAGCTGGAATGAGCCTGCTCTACTGGCAATGTTTAAACAAGGCTTGAGGTCCGAACTAAGGACCGAGATGGTGGTCAAAGGGGCTTCCCTGGGACTAGACGCCTACATTCGCCACACCATTGAGCTGGATAACCTGATCTGGGAGAGGGCGTCAGATTGACTGGAGTCTAAGGGCACCCCAGGAACCAAGACCCAGGTTTCTGAACCTGAACCTATGGAGGTAGGTCGAGCCCATCTCACCTCACAGGAAAGGCGCAGGAGATTGCAGCTTCGTCTATGTCTGTATTGCGGCGAAGCAGGTCACCAACGCGCTTCCTGCCCCCGCCTTTGTGGGTACTGCGGGGTCCGTGGAGGTGAGTGATATCGCACTACCAGATGTGAACAATAACTGCTTGCATGTAAAGGTTCAATTGCTGTGGAATACTGGATCAGTGTTTCTCTCAGCCCTGATAGATTCTGGTGCCGCGGGGAACTTTATCAACCAGCAGATCGTTGAGAGGTATCACATCCCTGCTCAAGAGACAGCACACCCTCTTAACCTAAGGACTGTGGACGGACGTCTCTTGGGGAAAAGGTCGCTTACCAAACAGACACCCGAAATGACATTACGTACTGGCCTCCTCCATGAGGAGACCATTGCATTCTATGTGATACCCGCGCCCCGGCACGACATAATCCTTGGATATCCATGGTTGGTAAAGCACCAACCTGGTATTGACTGGCAGGAAGGGGAGATAACTCGGTGGGGACTGTCGTGCTTTACGTCATGTTTAACTCTGCCGATTCGAGCCACTGCAGTGGAAAGCCCGAATCCTACCGAGGCCCAGGACGTGCCACGTTGCTATGCAGATCTGGCGGAGGTGTTTTCCAAGCAGAAGGCCAGTGAACTGCCACCTCATCGCCCGGGAGACTGTGCGATCGACCTTCTGCCAGGTACCACTCCTCCTCATAACAGGATTTATCCCCTGTCTTGAGTTGAGACTGCAGCTTTGGAGGCCTACGTTGAAGAGGCGCTCCAACTTGGATATATCCGGCCATCAACGTCTCCTGCCGCAGCCAGCTTCTTTTTCATAAAGAAGAAAGACGGAGGTTTGCGCCCTTGTATATACTATCGTGGTTTGAATGCTCTAACTACCAAATACAAGTATCCTCTTCCCCTAGTCCCAGCTGCACTGGAACAACTACGAGGAGCCACGGTGTTCACGAAGCTGGACCTACGCAGCGCGTACAATCTGATCAGGATCCGTGAGGGGGACGAATGGAAGACAGCGTTCCTCACGACTCGCGGACACTATGAGTATCAGGTCATGCCGTATGGTCTCGCTAACGCACCATCCGTTTTCCAGTCGTTCGTTAACGAAGTGCTGAGAGACATGATTGACCGCTGGGTAATTTTGATTTATTCTCCCACTATGTCACACCACATAGAGCATGTACGATTGGTTCTGAACCGTTTGTTGGAACACAGATTGTATGTGAAAGCTGAAAAATGTGAATTTCATGTGCCTAAGATCAAGTTTTTGGGATATGTTATCGACCAGCAGGGGGTGCACATGGACAGGGAGAAAATCGATGCTGTAGTGTCTTGGCCACAGCCCCGTAGTGTAAAGGAACTACAAAAGTTCCTGGGGTTCGCCAACTTTTACCGGAGATTCATCCGTAACTTCAGCAGTGAAGCGGCCCCTCTCACCTCTATGTTAAAGGGAAAGGGTAAGAAGTTACATTGGACGCCAGAGGCGGAAGCCGCGTTCAGTACTTTAAAAAGAAGGTTCACTACTGCTCCGGTGCTGAAGCACCCTAATCCCGACCTACCATTCGTTTTGGAGGTAGACGCGTCCTCAACTGGGACAGGGGCGGTATTGTCGCAGAGAGTCGGTAACCCTTCTAAGTTACACCCTTGCGCCTTTTTCTCCCGGAAACTGAGTCCGGCGGAGAAAAACTATGACGTAGGAAATCGGGAATTGCTAGCGATGAAGTTGGCTTTTGCCGAATGGCGGCATTGGCTTGAGGGTGCCAAGTTCCCCTACCTCGTCTTGACAGACCATAAGAATCCCGAGTACATCCGTTCAGCTCAGCGGCTTAACCCTAGGCAGGCAAGATGGGCATTGTTTTTTGGGCGATTTGATTTCACTGTGTCCTATCGCGCAGGTTCCCAGAATAAGAAGACAGACGCCTTATCGTGGATCTGGGAGGCAGAGGCCGAACCGAGTATCCCCACCACCATCCTGGCACCGGACTGCGTGGTTGGCCCGGTTCAGTGGGAGATTCTTGACCAGGTACTTCAAGGACAAGCGACCGAGGCACCACCAGAGGGTTGTCCTCCTGATCGTGAGTTCGTCCCCTCGGGACTGCGTAAACAGTTGATAGAGACTATACACTGTAACCCCAGTTCAGGGCACCCAGGTATACGCAGAACCGAGGAGTTGGTGCGTAACAGATTCTGGTGGGTGGGGTTAAAGAAGGACGTAACGGAGGTTGTTGGGGCTTGCACCGACTGCGCATGCTCGAAAATGCCTCGCCAGTTACCGGCGGGCTTGTTAGTTCCGCTACCCAAACGCCCAAAACTCCTTGCGTAGCTCCTCTACAGGTTTGACTCCGTTTCAGTGTGTGTTGGGGTATCAACCTCCATTGTTTCCCTGGTCAGATTCACCGTCGCGCGTTCTCGCAGTGGACGAGTGGATCAAGTGCAGTGAGCAGACTTGGGAAGAGGCACATGTTCGGTTGCAGCGGGCCATACGGGCACAACAAATCAAGGCGAACCAGCATCGGCGCCCAGGCGTAGAGTACCGTCCGGGACAGTTGGTATGGTTGTCAACCCGTGACCTTAAGTTACACCTTCCGAGTAAGAAACTGAGTCCTAAGTATATTGGCCCGTTTAAGGTCATTAAGCAAGTAAATCCCGTGTCGTATAGATTGCTGTTGCCCTCATCTTACCGTATTGCTCCTACCTTTCATGTGTCCTTACTCAAGCCTGTCTCCTCCTCTCCTCAGGCCCTGCCGGAGATGACAGAACCTCCTCCGCCTCTAGACGTGGATGGCCTCCCAGCCTACAGTGTCCACGAACTTCTAGATTCTAAATGCAGGGCGGGAGGACTTGAATATTTGGTGGATTGGGAGGGCTATGGTCCAGAGGAAAGGTCGTGGGTTCCCGCTCGGGACATTTTGGACCGTTCTCTTATCGACGACTTCCACTTGCAGCACCCGACTCGTCCCGCTCCTCGGCCGCGTGGGCGCCCCCGTAAGAGGGGTTTTCGGATGGCTGGAGCCACCCGTCAGGGGAGGAGTTCTGTCACGCCGGCGGCGAATTCCTCGCCGCACCACCAGAGAGCACCGTCTCCCGAGTACTAAGCCGCCATGGCTTCCGGGAGACGGCCATGTTTAAAAGGGCGCGCGTTACGAACACAGGTTGCGAGGTCTCGTCTCTTGTTCGGCGTTTCCAAGCGATTCAGACACGGTTTGTGAAAGTTTTGCCTTAATACGTTTTTGACCCTGTTTCTGTCTTTGGATCACGTTTTGCCTTTTCCCTTTTTGCTACGACGCTCTCGGTTATTGATATCCTGGCTTTTGACTTCGGACTGTGTTTTTGACTTTGATTCTTGCCTGACGTTTCGAATAAACCTGCACTTGTTGTAAGGTTCAGATGATCAAAGGCACCTTGAATTGATAACCTAGGACATCGTTAAATCATTCTAACTACAGCACATACATTTGCTATTTTTTAAACAAATAATAATACAATCAATACAAGATGTAGGATACAGTACATTCTGAATAACAACTTACATTTCTGTCCTTTTATAAGTGTGAGCAAGTATTAAAAACGAGTGATCGATACACATAGATAAAACAGCTATTATTTCGAATCATAACCAAACTGGATCATTTACGTATAAAATGATCATTATACTAAAACATTAACCAAATAGAGATGAAAACACATGACAAATCAGTACCATGCATATACATATGATTATATACATAGGGGTACGATGAATATCCCCGATCAAATTCAAAACAGTTGGAGAGAATTGAGGAAGTTTGTGGTCTGGAATGTTGAAACCCCCTTTTAAGGTTACACATGGGCTTAGTTTATGATTGCGAGATGTCTAAGGTTATCTGACTTGGCCATGTCCTAAGTTCTTTGTGTTGTTTTGAGAAAAAGGTTGTTTATCTGGCCATTAATCTGTGCAGAGTCTT
>JAJAGP010005655.1:0-18096 GCA_025084515.1 Ancistrus triradiatus | reverse complement strand
AGATGGGCCACAACAGCAGAA
Organism: Ancistrus triradiatus; assembly: GCA_025084515.1. Lineage (NCBI taxonomy): Eukaryota > Metazoa > Chordata > Actinopteri > Siluriformes > Loricariidae > Ancistrus > Ancistrus triradiatus. The sequence goes on along the minus strand of JAJAGP010005655.1, from coordinate 18,075 downwards.
CCCATTGTGATTGACTGAGGAGACATTGGTGCTAATAAGCAGTTGCATGTGTACCTAATAAAGTGGCCAATTAGTGTGTCTTCACAGTACATGTTAAAAATGATATGAATAATATTATATCGAAAATAAAGGTTCACACTTGGTCTAAATGTAAACCCGAAGTGATTTCCATTATTTCACTCTGCTAACAGGTTCATTATATGAATACAAGCATGGAGTAGCTGGGGTTGTACTGAACACCCCAGTGACTCTCAATATGACCCTTTCAGTGGCTTCACCAACGAATCACCAACAAATCAGCTCATGAACTTTTTACCATCCATTCCTAAAAGTCCATAAAGCAGTGCTTGGCTTGTATAAAGCTTTAACTCCATCACACACCTCTGAGATGTATTGGCTACCGTTGAGCCATTAAGGAAGAGCAAGCTATTGTAATGACGCTCCCAGCATGCACCGGGGCTCAGTAGTCAATTTAATAGTTAATTAAAAAGGCTTTTCTATAACAAATTATGTATGTGCGTGATAAATATCTGGATGTGTGTGAGCTTGTGCTCTATTTTAATGTATGCTTGTAGTATGTGATATGACGCAGTGTCACCACCGTCCTGGTGTGTGTGTTTCAGAACCGTGGACTGAGCATCTCGGTGCGGAACCAGTTTCTCTCTATAATGAATACTTCCATTACAAAGACTAGAAATCGTGTTTGTGCTGTTTGGACTAGTGATGGGAATTCCGGCTCTTTTCAGGAGTCGACTCTTTTGGCTCGGCTCACTAAAAAGAGCCGGCTCTTTCGGCTCCCTATTGTTTGTAGCTTAATTTATTCTCTCGGCGCCCAAATGGCTCCCAATCAGGAACCGGCTCCCGTTGTTCATTTCAAAGAGCCGGCTCTTAGAGCCGAATCGGTCGCGACCGACACATCACTAGTTTGGACTGAGCGACGGAGAAGATTTTGAGGACAATCATCCAGCTTGAGCTCATCTCTTCTTCTGCAACCCGACTTTTTAACGTGAAATGTAATTTATCTTCTGATTTTGTTGGGTTACTGGCCGTTTCTCAATACCAAGTACGCGAAGTATGGACTCGCGTACTTCCTAAGTCTGGACTAGTTTGTGAGTACATACTCCCGTGGACGGGAGAACGCAGTTGGGTTATTCTACAATTGGAACAGCAGCGTACTTGGCTATGGAGACGAGACGGTTTACTTTTTACACCTAGATAAAAACCTAAAACATCTTGTATAAAGCCTGTCAGTGGTGGAAGAAGTGCTCCAGTTCTTTTACTGTCCATTAAACAGTTTAATGTAACAACGGACCGATCTCATTTAAGCATAAAATAGAAACCTTCCCAAACATACGCCAGCACCAAACAAGTCTGATTTTAGAAGGGAATTTAATTATTTATATCAGACAGTTCATATTTAGTATACAGGCTGAATAAATAACACATATAATACATAATAAATACGTTAATAGCTTCCCGTCACATCTCCGAAATCGTCAGAGCATTTTTAATGTAAGCTTTATCATGATAAACTGACCGCATAGTTGAATTTTAAACAACTACATTCTCGCCTAAAAAACTCTTATAACTTCATTTTGTGACACAATAACAGTATTACTTTAGAAATTATACATCCAGTTGGGAGTTCTCTCATCCGGCATTACCGAGCTGGCAATGCATTGTGGGATATTTCGCTGTTCAAGTCCGCACAAGTCTCATTCGATGCATCCTCGGTAATGTGGGCGGATCGGGAACACATCCGGGGATTTGGAGCGGACTTGGTTAGATGCGAACTTAGAAATGGAACAGTGCTTGGGCTACGACTGATGACGTTTCACAAGTACACGAGAACACAAGTACAGAGAATTATGCATACGGCCATTTACTTATTTAGTTAGCGTATACGGACAGCACTGCCGCCTAGCGGACTGGATGTGCCGGAGGTTGCACTGTCAGGACCACAGTTTTATCTGTTAGGCTTTGAAAGGCTTCTTCCACATTATTACTATTTTATTGAACCACTTCTACTTTAAAGGGCTAATTCCACCTAATTATTATTGCTTTATCCAACTACTTATAGTTTAATGGCTTATTCCACCAAGATTTTACTTTATCTAACTATGCATTGGTTTAAAGGCTTAAATCAGTCAAATACCACTTTGTCTTGGACCTCAACCAGATCTGAACCCACATGTTTAGACACAGTTATGACTTTTAGACAATAATATATTTTTATAAACAATAAACAACCATCAAGATTCAACACAAAAGATGTAATCCCCCACCCCCTTCCAAAAAAAAAAGCACCCACATATTGTTTGTTTATTTGTTTTATTACACATTGCTATCCTCATCAGTGGCTATTTCAGCGACACAACACACACAAGATTAGATCAAGACTAGTCATATATAAACCCTCAAATCAGTGCCAATGTAGCCTAATCAGTTAACCTAACACACACGTCGTGAACTGTGGGGAGGAAACCGGAGTACCCCCTAAAAACCCTCGCAGACACGGGGAGGACATGCAGACTCCACACACAAAGGACCCAGACCCTCCATGCTGGGATTAACCCAGCACCTTCTTGCTGTAAGGCGGCAGTGATACCCACCAAGCAGCGTGCCCCCCCACCCACGCATTGTGGGGTAAACGGGCAAAGTGAAACAGTTTGATTTCTTTATATCATAAGTTAACAGAGAACTGCTTGTAGTGCCTTTTAGACTAGTTAGCTATTCACACTTTTTTACTTAATGTTAACTGTGCTGTCTATTTCACTAAAATTTCATTGGACACAAGTATAATGACAACACAAAGGCTTCTATTCTATTTAATTCTATTCTATTCTTTTCTATTCTAATCTATTCTAATTCAAAAACACCTAAACTACTTTTTTTTAATGTACAATATATAAAACCTGATCCATATTCTGTACTCACCACTCTGACCGTCATCCATCTTTTCAAAGTATTTTGTTAACTTCACTATAGAAACGGCTGAACCTGCTGTCTCCGGTACTGCAGCTACACCCTACTCATGGAATGAGCCGTTTAATTAAAAAAGAGAGGAGAGAGAGAGAGAAAAAGTGAAATGTGTGATTTCTGGAATTCTATATCCTTGAAATGAAGCATATTTACCCATTACCTTAATAGACCCCTAGTTATAAATCAATAATATAATACCTAATTGAATGTATGAACTAACTTAATTCTCCTTGTTGTTGTGTTTCACTCAGGTATCCTGAGGAAGAGCTGCTTGAAGAGCCGTGTCCAGTCATGGACGGACTGTCTGTGAGTTGTCACTTCTGTTCATATCACTGCTTAATATCTTGAAACGGTTTTGATATTTAGATTTGTGTTATTGTGGTTATTGTGGAGAGTGTGGCTTCGGTGAGAGATCTGACACAGACATCTTGTTTATTAAATGCATACGTACAGAACATGACTATAAATAAAAAAAATAATTGACTGATCATTTAAAATGGAGCCATGTATCTGTAGTTAATTCAATAAGCATAAACCATCAGTACAATTGGTTTTGAAAAAGGAACACCAATGTTTTGTACTGTTGTTATCTTCATCACTGGCTGGTCCAAGTGCATGAAGTGTTTGTTAGACTATTAGCCCTCTGTAAGCAATTCTGGACAGCTGTTGACTAAACCGATACTTTATTTTCACAGGCTGACTTCTGTGACACTCCAGAGACATGTAGAGATGCGTCCTTTCCAACCACCAGCTCTGAAATGGCAAAGAGAACTATGCCTCCTGTCTTGTGCTCATCCAAGGAGGATATTGTCCAGGTGGTGGAGAAGAGTCTGGAGGAACTCCAGAAGAAGCTGATGGAGGAACTGGATAAGCTCCAGTTGGAGTTAAGAACCTGTTTGCTGCAGAGAGAGAAGAGCAGGCAGGCTGAGGAGCAAAGCATGAAGGGAATGCTGCAGAGACTCAAGAACCAGATGACTCTGTGGTTCCGCAGCTGGGTTCTGACTCTGCATGGCAGCAGGGGGGTGACGAAAGCCGACGACAGTGGACATGGCAAAAAGCTCACGGACATGAGGCTGGAGCTACAGACCATACTGACGGATGTGGAAACCAAGCACAAAAGGCATGCATCACAAGTACTACTTATGCTCCCATCAGTTTACAATCTGTGTGCTCAGTCATTTTGCACTACTGTTTATATTTGCACTACCGTTTACATTGCACAACTGATTTATTTGCACTAGCCTTAACCCACAGCATATGTCATCTTACATCAACATCAGGGACTTCAGATCCCAATGTCATAGACGTTTGTAGTTCTTAAGTTATTTATAGTTATAAAGTATTGTTATTGTTTTTTAGCCATTGGAGACTTAGGGTTTTTTTATCTAAATGTTTAATGTTTATCGGTGCACCATGGGTCTGAGAGTAACGGAATTTCAATACTCTTTATGTCTTGCACATATCATAGTTTTGACAATAAAGTGAACTTTGACTTTGATGTCTGTCATCAGCGAGCTAGAAACAGTGACATGGATGCTGCAGACCTCAGGATCTTCAGTAGAAAGGTGGAGGTCTGTCAGAGGCAGGTCGGCCTGACGATGAAGAGGCTGAAGGAAAGCGTCTCCTCGCTGGAAGCATGCCAGACACAGATGGCCAGGACCTCTGTGGATGCTTTTTCCACCTTCGGCCCTACATGTAGACACAACTTTGCCCACCGGCCTCCACGACGCCTTCCACCTGTAACTGGTCTCAGTGAGAAGGCCAGACGGCTGCTGACTTTGGGAGAGGTAAATGAAGTTCTGCCATTCATTTATCTGTAGGGTTGACTGGATGTGGTCAGCACCTTCTTTAACACTCATTCACTGTTATCCTGTTCAGCAGATTCCTGAGCTCAACCCTGAACATCTTGAGGGGAAGAAGGAGGAAGAGGTGAAAGGACCGGATTCTGCCATGAAAATGAGTCTGAGGAAGAGCTGAGGTGAAAAATGGATAGAGCTAGAGTTTGATAAACTGCATCTGCTTTGAAATGAACCAGAATCATGATAGACATACTTTGAACAGTGATATAAGTGCTAATGTTTGTTTCTCTGTTTGCAGGTTTTTGAGGTTTTTCTCTAGTGTCAACTGTTTTGCCCCCAGAATGGACCAAGTCAGCTAAAATAAAAGACCAACAAAATAAAAACCTCATGAATGCAGCTTTGTGTACATTGTGTTTATTTAATAATTATCTGACGGATTGTGTTCATCATGTTGTTAATTTCTGTATAGACTGACATTTGTAATAATAAGAATTACAGCTATTTACAGTCACACCTTCACTTCATTATCCTCTTAATCCTGAACTTGGTCGGGGTTTGAGCCTCTTAGATCAAGAAGAGTAAACACAAGGTCTTGGACCTGTCAAAAGGAGATTACTAAACTAGATGAGAGAGGATCTATGAAACTTTATGTTGTATCCAAGAAACCTACAGGACTGTTTCCAGACTTGATGAGAACAAGTAATAAAAGTTCCCATTCTAAGTGAAGAATTCCCTTATAAATATCTTACAGCAAGGATCAAACCATGTTTTCAAGGATCAAAGATGGAAAGCCCAAAAAGATAACTTGAAATTATGGACCGTGAGTCCCCCAGATGCCCTGATACGCCGTAATGATGCTAGGCGAATTATGGATCTTTATTTTATTCCAAATAACATTTATACACATCTCGTCAATATCTTAAAAAAATGATGTGGAGGGAAGAGCAGTAGCATCGAAAATAAAAAGTGGACCCAAGAAAGAATATTCATTTTAAGTAGTGAAATCCTGCTCGCAGGAGAAACCTGAAACAAAGACCATCAGTTCAAATCGTTCTTTATGTTATCTGACAGATGAGTAAAGTTATACCTGCTAATGAAGAGTAGGATGAATTTCAACTCCCAAAAAGGTGAAAAACAAAGGACTACACCCGTATTGATGGAGAGAACCCTGTGGAGATGATGGAGAACACCGAGAGGCGTTACGATTGACTCGCCAAATTGTTGTTGTAACCCAAAAATACTCCAACTACATTGAACAGAGACAGGGCATTTGGTATGAATTATTGATATCTGGAGAGAATGAATAATACCATCTGCACGCAACAAAATGTCTTGAGCAGACTTCCTAATATGTATTGGCATGATCAGTTAATTTGACCTAATTGCCTTTTCCAGATGTATTAACACATCATAACCTTCAACATCAAAGTGAGAGTAAAGGTTTAAACTCTGATCATGAATTAAAATGTCATTAGTTAAACACCTGATTCGGATAACTAATAAACACATGCTCAGGTATAACCATCAGCCTACCAGATCCCACACTGTTACACTGATACACAAACTCCAGATGCATGAGATTCAGTATTCTAACATTTAAAAGTTCATGCCATTTTCAAGAGAATTACAATTGTCCAAGTTATTGGAACTAAAGACACGAGCAATTCAGCAACACAATAGGGTACGAAAGTGCAAATATTTGCAGTATTATGAAGGTCGAACATGGGATTTTTCACAATAACACTCATATCAAACATGAGAGCTTGATTAAAACGAGTTGCCAAGTAGAAGTGGGAGAGAGGGATATATGAATGGAAGATTAATGGTTATTTCAAAGATGAATAACTTATTTTTTACACTTATCTTTAATCACAGTTTTATTTTAGATTCTATAAGGTTCCAACAGTTTAATAGCGACTGTATGACAATGATTTCTCTGAAGCCGCAGCAGCAAAGCCAGAGCTCATTGATGGTCAGTGGCGCCATCTTGCGCTGCTAACGTTTTACAGCAAGACACACAATGAATCCAACAACTTCCATTAAAATCGCTCGTGTTGCTCAAGTCTTTAAATTAGCGTTAGCATTATTGCTAATTTGCGGACTTTTATACATTTTTCCGTCATCACTACATAATATGTGAAGAATACTGAACTGGGACGATTAAAAATACTTGTAAAATCAAATGCGATACTATTTAGTACATTACGAAGCCATTTATTACCTGAACACAATAAAGTGTAAATAAAATAGCCGAAATGTAAAAACGTTGTCATGGTTACATGCTAGCCATGTAAAATCGGAAACTGAGCCCGAAGCCAAAGTGTCCGGATGTAAACAGACGCCATTTTAAAGAAGCGAGAATAGTCTGCCTTCGATATCCAAAATATAGAGTTATATGCAAAATTATGAGCACCCCCAGCCAATTTATTATTATATTTTTATGTTTTCTAAATGTATATGTGACTAATGTATGATATGTATCACATATTTGTTTCATTACCCGAATTATAATTATAATTATAATAATTGGCCAGAAAAATGTACATCATTGTATATATATATATATATATATATATATATATATATATATATATATATATACACACACACAGGTAGTCCTCGACTTACGAAGCAGATCCGTTCCTAGGTGGCGTCGTAAACCGATTTTCGGTGTAAGTTGGAACATACGTACATACTGTACGTAAATAACATACTGTAAGCACCTATCCTAACACCTATCCTAACACAGTAATTATTAAAAAACGAGTCGCGTAACCGTGTATTCTTCGGCCACATAAAAAAAAAATAAAAATATGCAACAAGTGCAATATAAGTGCAACAAAATAGAAAACGAAGGGCAAGCTGTTCTACAAAACCGGTTAAAACTAGATAAATGAGCATCCAAAGAGACAAACAACTCCTTGTTTGGAAACTAGCTGGTAAGGTCAAGGCCAGGTAATACAGGGAGGATTGGGGTGAAACTTCTAACGCAAACGAGTGAAAATACTGGCTGTCTTGAAGAAGTATAGGTGGTGAAGCATAGGTGTGTGACTGGAGTTGAATCATTTCAAGTAATTAGCACATAATCATTTGCGGCAGTTAATATAGCCACGGGCTTACTTCAATCCTCCTACAGCTGTCCTGGAGTCTAGTTCTAATACCTCTAATCTAATCTGCTCCAATGTTACAATATTGGAGAGTTTAGACTAGTTTGGAAATAGGTTTACTGTTTTAGGGTTTAACAGTTTAAGGTTTTTGATATAAAGCACTGCTGAGATTTGTATGCAAATGAAAGTGTAGGCTGGAGAATTAGGATCAAAACCAAAGATTAGAAACAGGGATTGGGTTTAGAGTTTAAAGCAGACCTGTGATGGACTGAATTATGAATTTTTGTTTTACTGAAACCAGACACTTTTTAACTTTTAATTTGATTTTTTTATGGCTACAAAATAAAGGATAAAAGTAGATATTAAGGCAAGAACAGGCACTGTGTTACTTTATTAATGTCATTTCTTAGGCACGCCGGCCTCACAGTCTCAGAACACTCCGATTATGACATCACAGACACCGGGCAGTATATAAGAGCGCACGCCTGAGCATTCAGGCTCATTTTATTCAGAAAGCACAAGCAACAGGCTGACCAGCACTTCTTCCAGGATCAATTGAAGTTCCTTGAACAATGCCAGGTGGCCGGTTCAGGCTAGGGGATCTGCTGTGCTGGAGAAAGCCGGAGAGGCGGAGGAACATCACTGAGCTGGAGAATGAGCTGAGGCAGGAGAGGAGGCTCAGGATGTCCCTGGAGCACCAGTTAGAGGAGACCAACAGGGCACAGCAGTTACTGGATGACCTGAACGAGCTGAAAGTCGATCTCCTGAAGAAAAACCTGGAGGTCAGCAATGTGAAGGTCAATGCAGAGCAGCACATAATGGTGGCAGTTCAAAACAAAAATGCCATGGCCAGGAAGCTGACGGAAATGGAGGAAATGATTGTGAAGGAGCGACAATGTCAGAGGCTGCTGGAGGAGAACCTGATGGACCTGCAGGAAGAGTGGATGGACAAAAGTATGGCCATGAACAAGGAAAAAGAGAGGCTCTCCTTGAAGGTCCATGAGCTGGAAGCTCTAAGAATGAAAGATCATGAGGAGAAAATTGAACTGGAGGAAAAGCTCAAGGCTTTGAAGGAGGAGACTGCAGCTGCTGGTGGATATCCTGAGGATGGGATGCCTGAGCTGAAAAGGTGGAGACCATGAGCTGAACAAGGTGGATGAGATGAGGCAGGAGGAAGTCCAGCAGAAGGTGTGGTGGATTGAAGAAGCTGGAGCTGCACAAAAGGTCTCTGGTCGAAACCTGGTGCTGGGCCATGGGAATCGCCGACCAGTTCATGAAGGTTTTCTATCAGCCACCTCATAAAGGCAAAGTTCAGGGACCACCACGCCCAGAACAGCGGCATGTTAGTGGAACGGAACCCTGAGCTGGGTAAAGGGAGGGTTTTGTGGTGGGGGTGGGGGTTAAACCGAACGAGGAACTGGGTGCATAAAAAAACAAAAACATAAAAAAAGAAAAATAGAGAAGTTTCAAGAGAAGAAGGAAGTGGAAACCAGCAGAGGTGAGAACCAGAGGGACGTCCACAGCAGGAAGCTCCGTAGAGCAACAGCTGCAGACAGATGCTACGGAGAGCGACATCACGACATGGACGCTCCGTAGAGCAACAGCTGCAGACAGATGCTCCGTAGAGCTGCAGGACGTCACCTGGTGACAGACGAAAGGGATACCATCAGTCAGAAATCTTCCGTATAACATCAATAAACTTCTCATTGTTGAGCAGATCTTTTCTTTGTTTGAGTTTCTTTTACTGTTTATGCACTCATTAGTATTAAAGCTCGAACACTAAGGTCTAAAACATTATGCTTAGTATTTTCTTACACATTAATAAATGAATAAACAGGTATTTTGTCTTTGTTGTACAAATGGAAAGAGAAACATAGGAATGGTTCATTTTTTCATTTACATCTCTAGCCCAAGTCAAGTCAAGATAAATTTATTTCAATAGCACTTTTTACAACACAGCACTGTCTCAAATCAGCTTTACAACTATATTGGCTGAAAGGTCTAGTTGAACAAGCCTGAGGTGACCAGAGCCACCAGAGCACCCGGAGTAAACCCACGTAGACACGGGGAGGACATGCAGACTCTACGTAGAATGGACCCAGACCCCTCCACCTGGGACTGAACCCAGTGTGTATACTCAATGTATGTTTCATCCTACAGTCATTAGAGAGAAATGAGAAGCAGCATTATCTCACTTGCAACCAAAGTCTAAGTGGAATGCAAAACATGTACTGTGCCTCCACTTCTATTCAACACACTGAAAAACAAACCCTTTAAATCATCTGATACAGGAGATTCTGTTCCTCCTGCAGAACTATATATTCATATAAGTCCACAGTAACAGCTCTTAACTTAACACTGTTTGTTCAACACCATTAGAAGCCCTTTAGCTATTTGAGCCACATCTACTGCATCTAACACACAGCCATGTGACGCTCCTTAGACAAACACTGAACGTAGAATGGATTATGCTGAAGAACTCTCAGTAAGGTGCATCGATCACAAAACTCACTACTGAGTCCCAAACTCCTTCTGAAAGCCACATCAGCACAAGAAATGTTCATCAGAATCCGGGTTATGTAAGAGGATGTTGATGTTTAAATCATAACATTATCTCATGGGTTTCAGAAGTTCCAAGAGTATAGATCTGGTATTTTTTGAATTTGCTAATAGGATTGCTGCCATAGCAACCAGTGGCATTGCAAACAGATACATAGTTGATGGAATGGTCGTTAGTATTAAAATGCCTTACCACTGGAAATGACAAGTCCTTAGTTTTAATGGTGTTGAATGAAACCATCAGCAAGCCTTCTCTTAGTTCCTCCAATGTAAAGTTGATCACATCTCTTGGAAATAATACAGTGCAGTTCCTTTCCTGCAGTGATGCATGAGGAAGAGTGGGTAATGGCCATAGATCCTTTTATGCTAGTTATTTTAGTGGTAAACTTAATAAATATTCAAGTTGAGAGCATTGTTTCATCCACTGACAAGCACGAGGAGCTCCCACAGTTTCGTTGCCCACCATCCAGACACAGGTGGCACCTTCAATGCACACCCCTCTCTCTGCCCGGCCATTTCCAGGTGCTTACCAGAAGGAAATTTGTTGTCACGATGTCCATTACGTGTCCTGACATTGACAGCCAGTCACTGTCGCCTTCATTTGCAGTGGTGTCAAGAACGAGAAACCTGGACCAGTACAGACTGGAACTGTATCATCTTTAGTGACAAATCCAGGTTCTGTTTAGGATCTGACAAAGGTTCTGGTTTGAGTATGGAGGCCTCATGGTGAGTTCATCAATTCTGCCTTTGTTGTGGAGAGACACTCTGCCCCAACTGCTGGTGTGATGATCTGGGGAGCCATTGCATACCACAGTCAGTCACCCCTAGTAGTGATACGAGGGACACTAACAGTCAGCGATATGTGCAGGACATCCTGCGGTCTCATGTGTTGCCTCTCATGGCAGGGCTTCCAACTGGAAGTTTTCAGCAGGATAATGCTTTGTAGACGGGAAATGTGTTCTCCACCATGGCTCCTACCAAAGAAGCATGAAAAAAGATTCAGAATAAACAGTTCCTACAATGGATGATCTCTGTCACATCGGGTCACTACCACTAGGGCTTAAAAACAGATACACTTTTGAGATAATCAGGACTGGCCGATGCCTGCGCTCACGAGGCCGATATTCAAAAATAATGGAGAAAATGCAGAGAAACTGTTCAGCAAATTTGTGTCTCATTTTTTACTATTAGTTTTATCAGTTATCCAAAAAAAAAAAACCCTACTGATTTCGGCATATATCCATTCACCCTGCTCTCTAAATATTGGCATCGGCCATAAAAAACCCATATCAGTCAACCAATAATAAAACCTACTTAAAAATATGCATGTCAGTAAAATAAACACCACCCCTGATCTTGTGCTCCATGCAGTTCGAGTGACAAAATATCACCATTAGACATTTAAATATCACAGCAAAAGAGACATTACAGACTTTTTAAGTCATGGTAGTACTTCCCAGCCAGATCGGGGGTCACATACAGGCACAATTGGCTGTTTCTGAGGGAAAGGAAAAGAGGTAGGACAAGGAAACCGTCCCACAGCATTGCTACAGGCCCCTCAATCAAATACGGATCAGAAAGAAATATTCAAAATGCCCAATGATCACTCGACTGGCCTCCTCTCCTGCAACCATGCCGAGTGTCTGCATCCCTGTTCAGGAAGCACGACAGGTTCCAGGCCTCATATGTTGCTTTAAGTCCTGGTAGTGCCTTCCAGCCAGGTCAGGCATCACCTGCAGGCATGACTGACTCTGTCTGAAATAGGAGAGGAAGGTTGGCGAAACAAACCATACGCTGGTGCTGCTACAGGCCCTGTGACAGACTTTGGTGTCCCAGGTACTGTTGTGTTTGGACAAAAAAAAAACTGACTAGGCTAAGGAACCCAAAATGCAGGAACTCAGGCAGACAAACCAGTACCAAATAAGTAGGGTATTTCTTAACAGATGCCAGAGGGTAGATATGAATGTTAAGAAAGTCAAAATGATTAAACTCAGGCAAAAGAGTCCATGAAGCAGGCGTAAGGGCGGGAACCAGGCAGAATGGGGAACGAGGACGGCGGATGGACCAGAGAATGAGTGCGGCAAGCGTATGCAGTGTAAACTGTGGCATGGGAGGCAAAAACTGAGACTAGAGCTAATGCTAGTGCAAGAATAGACCTGTAAATAGAGGCGTGGAAGACAAAACAAACGAGTAGCGCCAGAGTTAATGCTGATGCTAGTGCTATAGCTAGTGGGGAGCAGCTTAACATTACCAGGCGACGTCGACGGACGATCTGGACAATATGCAATAACCTGGTCTGGATTGGCTACTTCACACTTCTGAATCCCCTCTTCCAATTATCCAAATCTATTCATTAGCAGGCAAACAAACCTCAAATAAAATGTACCGTATTTTCCGGACCATAAAGCGCACCGGATTATAAGACGCAATATCAACAATCGGCTGCTAACGGGTACATTTTCATACATAAAGCGCACCGGGTTATAAATGAAACAAAACACTTAAGTTCCGTCGGAAGCTCAGTTTGATCTTCTTTACCTGGCTCAGGGCATCTTCTTGCTTCCTCCACTTCCGTACCATTGATTCGTTAATGTTGAATTCTCTCACAGCTGCTCTATGTCCATGTTGTACTGCGTGACTGATAGCGTTGAGTTTGAAATCCGCTTAGAAAATAAATGAATGAATGCACGTACCCTAATGCTGAAGCACAGACCGTATTACTCAGCGATGTTTCCTGACTACGGTGGCCGTGAGCTTCGTAACTTACCAAGAGCGTGCTAAAACATTTTGACAGATTTATGAGCGCCGTGTACCATCTACAATCGGTTCTAGATCAGAAGGCTCAACCAGAATTAATTCATACATTAGACGCACCGCATTTAAAGGCGCACTGTCGATTTTTGAGAAAATTAAAGGATTTTAAGTGCGCCTTATGGTCCGAAAAATAGGGTATTAGTGTGGGTTAAGGCTGATACTGTTACTGGGGGGGGCCAGGGGGGGCACACCGAAAGAAAAGGAAATAACGAACCCAAGCGCAGGGAACACCGCAAAAGGCGGGAAATAGGAGAAGGAAAAGTAAAAGGAATCCCCTCTGACGTGCACGACAGTTGCTGAGGACAGCCCCTCACAGGATTCGATGCCAGAGTCACTGAGTCCGGGAGCGGGAGCGATACCGCTGAACCACGGTTATAGTGAACAACAGAAGGGAGGAACGGCTATAAGCCAACGGACAAACGAAGGAGTCGCTTCCTGGCGATCTCAGAAAAAAAAGAGGCTTTTCATAAACGTGGGATGCAAAAGAAGAAACGGGAAATAACCCGTGTTTGCTCTGAACAGAGCGATGGGGAATGGAGCATGCACGGCGCTCTGAACCGAGTGAGCGCTATGTGTGTGCGTGGCCTCAGCGCTCTGCGTGTGAGACAGAAGCGCTGTGTGTGTGGCTTCAGCGCTCTGATACAGAAGCGCTGTGTGTGTGTGGCTGCAGCGCGCTGTGTGTGTGGCTTCAGCGCTCTGAGACAGAAGCGCTATGTGTGTGTGTGGCGGCGGCGCGCTGTGTGTGTGGCTTCAGCGCTCTGAGACAGAAGCGCTGTGTGTGTGTGGCTGCAGCGCGCTATGTGTGTGTGTGGTCGAGGCGCTGGACTGCGCATGTGCAGGTTCTCGAGCCTGGCGTGGCTAACGCGGCCGGCGCGTCTCTAGGACGAGGGGTAAACGCCGCTACGCCCGGGGAACGAAACGGAATACTCGTCCCGGGATTAACCAGGCCCAGAGCTATGCCGGAGGCTATAAGGCTAAGGAGCGGAGCGATCGTCGTCCAGGCGGGGACCGCCGAAGCGAGCAATGGCCGCGGGCGTCTTCCGACAGCGGGGAAGAAAGAGGTAAGTGGCGTTACCCCAACTTTCCCTCACCTAAACTTCTAAGGCCCTAGCGTTACCTCAAGGCTTTTGCCTTTACTCAAGTTCCCCCCTTTGCGGGAGAACTTGTACCTTTGTCCCTGAAACGGTAAGGAGCGGGGGGTAACGCCGAGAATATCACTCTGTAAAGCCGGGTGTCTCATCAGACAGTGCGCCGAAGGCCGGCATTCGGAGGCTCATTTTATAGGGGGCCGACCGCGACGTGTGGCGGTCCCGCGGCGGCCCCTAGTGGCGGGAATGCGCCCCCTGATAGATACACACAAAAATATGTACACATTTTCACATCAAGCTGGACGCAACATGATTGAATTTTGATGAGTCATTTGTGCTGGAAAAAAGGGCACTTTTCTTTACTATAAACTGCATTTGGTGTGAAAGACTTCAAAAATATGCACGTGTTTGAATTAATTTATTCACTGGTGAATAATTCAAACAGTGAATAAAGGCCTTTACACCATGAAAAAGGGCAAGTGCTGCCATTACACATCACTAAAAGTACTGATATTATTGAGGTTCTTCACTTACGTTGTTGCTCATAAACATCCCTTTAAGTCATAATTATGAGTGAGCTTGACTTTCCAATCTATTACTACTTTTTAATCAATTTATCATAGTAGAGGAAGGAATGTTCTTCAGGGTAGATAGTAGATAGAATATTGGACGATGTAAGGCCCTAAACAAAGGAACACAGATGGCAGGCTTCAGTACACTACATTATGAGTATATATCTTAATTATACCCAATTCTTTTCACATTCAGGTCATACAATTCACTCACAGATGTGGCCTAAGTTGTAACCTAACCTCCAACAGCAGCAACTTTCCTGTCCATGGCCTAACACATTACTTATAATTCCTGAAAAACAGCTTTGCCAGTTGGAGGTTTGCAGGCAAGTGCTTTAACTCCCAGTGCATGTACTACGACTTTTCATATAGTAGTAAAGTTGAAAAAACGCAACCTCTTTTTCAAGCCGAGCCACAGTCCCACTGCCCGTTGCTGCAGTCTGGATCTTGGAAGCATGTCAAAAGTCATGCGTTTCTGATTGAGCTAATTTGAAATTCCATATTAAGTCCGTATTTCAACTGTTACTCTGTTGAATGACCTGGGTGCTACTTACAGAGGCATGGACAGAAAGATCTTGGGAAGTTGGACTTAATGGAGACAAACAGAAATTGATAGGCATTAAGTCTTAGTGCATGCAATAGGCATTCTTGTATTTTTTACAAAGTCTGAATAAGACCAAGCTCTTCATCCAGGTTCCCAAAACACATTCGCAACAGCAATGATTGCAAGCTGTTTCATGCAAGCTTCTGAAAAGTGATGTCCTTCAGAATATGAATTCCTTCAGAAACCCTACACTGAGCCTCCTTATTTATACTGCTATTCTAGAGAGTAACGTGGCTGCTACTTACAAAAGTTCATGCCATTTTGATGAAAGGCACTACGAGTTCCGTCGGATCCATGGGACTTTGAAGGTTTTGCCGCTCACCAGATCCATGTAAAATGTCAAGTAGTGAGTACTTCCAACCTTGCACTCGTTTGTTAAAGTCCTGTATGCTCCACGGCTCTGAAGGGCTTCGTCTGTTCTAAGGAGTGGGAGAAAATTCAAGATATCTTTCTCATTCAGGCCAGTGACATCACTGAACACGTCTCATGGAGCCACTGGAGCTTGTAGGTGGGAATATGTGTGAAATGTCTGCAGTCAACATGCTACTGTGCTGCTGAAGCTAGTGCAGCCATTGTCTAGTCACTGTGCTTTGGTGTGAAGGTGCTGCTGGAAGTGTCAGTTGGTTTGAAATGTCTACAGCAGTTATGGCAGGCCGTTTCTGCAGCTTGTGCAGCACACGTAGTAGTGTTATGAAGTTTTGGTTCAGTTGTTCATCTGTTGATGTGATTCAAAGGGAGATCTGGTGAGATTCTGCCAGGTTTAGCATGTTTAGCACATTCCAGGCTTGGTGATTTCTTGGTGAGCGTCACTGCCTTCCAAGCAGATGACCCTGCACCCATTCTTGGGCGACGCCCTGCCTTTACCTTCCAAGTGAGGGTCGATGCTCTAGACAGGAAGCGAACCAGAGATCAACCTTGAGTTTCTGAGCCACGAAACCGGCATACATTGACATGTCAAAGACCAGCTTAGAAGAACAAGTGTATCTGGAAAAGGTCCTTTTAAGAGGCCATGTCAAACTGATATCCACTCGTTATAAAGAAGACCATTTATAATCTCCCTTGATATGGGGCTGCACGCAAGATCTCCTCCCATGGGGTAAAAATGATCATGAGAATGGTGAGCAAAAATCCCAGAACTTCACAGAGGGACCTGATGAATGACCTGCAGAGAGCTGGGACCAAAGTAACAAAGCTACCATCAGTAACACACTACACCGAGGGACCCTCTGCTTAAGCCAGTACATGTCCAGGCCCATCTGAAGTTTGTCAGAGAGCATATGGATGATCCAGAAGTGGATTGGGAGAATATTATGTGGTCAGATGAAACCAAAATAGAAGTTTTTGTTAAAAATCAACTCGTCATGGTTGGAGGAAGAAGAAAGCTGAGTGACACCATACCTACTGTGAAGCATGGGGGTGGAAACCTCATGCTGTGGGACTGTTTTTCTGCAAAGGGGACAGGATGACTGAGCCATATTAAGGGAAGAATGAACGAGGCCATGTATCGTGAGATTTTAAGCCAAAACCTCCTTCCATCAGTGAGAGCATTGAAGATGGAACGTGGCTGGGGCTTCCAGCATGACAATGATCCCAAACACACTGCTCGGGCAACAAAGGAGTGGCTCCATAAAAAGCATTTCAAGGTCCTGAAGTGGCCTAGCCATTGTCCAGACCTCAACCCCATAGAAAATTTGTGGAGAGAGTTGAAAGTCCGTGTTGCCCCAAAACATCACTGCTCTAGAGGAGATCTGCATGGAGGAATGGGCCAAAATACCAGCTACAGTGTGTGCCAACCTGGTGAAGACTTACAGAAAATGTTTGACCTCTGTCACTGCCAACAAAGATTATCTTACAAAGTATTGAGTTGAACCAAATTTATTAACCAAATACGTATTTTCCACCATAATTTACAAATACATTCTTTAAAAATCCTACAATGTGATTTCCTGGATTTTTTTGTTTCTCATAGTTGAAGTGTACCTATGATGAAAATTACAGACCTCTCTCATTTTTCTAAGTAGGAGAACGTGCACAATCAGTGGCTGACCAAATACTTTTTTGCCGCACTGTACATCCAAAATTCAAATAAAATGAGCATAACCATTATCACGAGTATTACTGTTGCCTTTTTGTATGTTTATCGTTTCTTTACCTGGTGATTTGAAGAGGCTGACTCCACATGACAAAATGCACAGAAAACTCCCACATAACCTCTTCCTTTATTCACCGGTTACCTTCTCCATGTCTGTTGTGAAAATCCTGTCAAGATTCACTGGGTAATATTTCTGCGATTAATGAAGAGTGATTTGAAAGACTGCAGAGTTGTTCTTTTGTCATAATTTAATGACCAAACTCTGTGTAAGTTTTGGCAGACATGGAGAAGGTAACGGGTGAAGAAAGGAAGAGGCTGTGTGGGAGTTTTCTGTGCTTTTTGTCATTGGTGTCACAACCAGAAAGCCCCCTTATTCTGAGCATGTCCCTGTTACTATTTTCATATGTGTGGTGTTTTGTTTTTGCAGCATAATTCGAGATGGCAACGCCCATGGTTCG
>JAJAGP010005654.1:0-30505 GCA_025084515.1 Ancistrus triradiatus | reverse complement strand
ACCATAAGACTATGGGCAATGTTGCAGGAGATGAGAGCAGCACCCTCCCGAGTGGGATGGACACCGTCCCATCCTAAAAGGCCTTACCCTCAAAGGCTGTCCAGTTGTCTATATAGCCCACGTTGTTTTCAGAGCACCACTTGGACAGCCAGCAGTTTAGCGACCATAACCTGCTGTAGGCTTGGTCACCTCGCCGCATTGGGATGGGGCCAGAGCACACTACAGCATCGGACATCGCCTTCGCCACTCTAACCACCTCTACAAAATTAGCCTTAGTAACCTCTGACTGATGAAGGCGTATATCATTAGCCCTTACAGGAATAACTATCCTAGAGAATCTGCGGCTCTCGAGTTCACTAAGACTCGTTACAATGTCCGGCACTCTGGCTCTGGGGATACAGATAAGTCTAACTACTGGTGTCCCTAAAGGGGTAGCTAGTTTCACGTGTCAAATAGAGTCACCTATGACCAGAGCTCTTTCAACAGGCTGCTCAGTGGTTGCATCACTGAGGAGGGTAAACATGTTGGACATGTGAACAGGTAAAGAGTGGTGCTCTAGTGGAATACCCTTACGACTACATTGCCGAAACGTCATCCACCTGCATGTGGAGTCAGGCACATGCAGCAGGGAGAGCTTCTCATGTATAACATCCGGGATGATAGTGTTAAACGCAGAGCTGAAGTCCACAAACAGGATCCTGGCGTAGGTTCCTGCAGAGTCCAGATGCTGGAGGATGAAGTGGAGGGCTGTGTTTACTGCATCATTCACAGACTTGTTAGATCTGTAGGTGAACTGCAGGGGATCGAGGAGAGGATCTGTAATGGATTTGATGTGATACAGTTGCAGGCACTCAAAGGACTTCATGACTACAGAGGTCAAGGCGACAAGTCTGTAGTCATTTAGATCAATGGGCCTTGTTTTTTAGGCACGGGGACGATGATGGATAATTTGAAGCAGGCTGGTACATGGCATGATTCCAGTGAGGTGTTGAAGATCTCAGTGAAAACCGGAGCCAGCTGGTCAGCACAGTGCTTCAGGGTGGATGGAGAGACAGAGTCTGGTCCTGCTGCTTTGTGGGGGTTCTGTCTCTTAAACAGTTTGTTAACATCCCTCTCAAGTATGGAGAGGGTCGTCATTATTGTTGTTTCAGTGGAGGAGGGTATCTCTAAGGCATCAGCCTGGCCCACTGCTTGAGTGGTGGAGCAGGAGGTGTGAGTCAGGGGGGATGTGTCAGCACTGTCCATTTGTCTTTCAAATCGACAGTAAAACTCATTCAGGCTGTTGGCTAGGTGCGAGTCGTTGGCGAAGTGGGGGGCTTTAGGTTTGAAGTTAGTGATCTTCCTAAGGCCACTCCAGACAGAAGCAGAGTCGTTGCCTGAGAACTGCTTTCTCATCGCCTTGTTAAATGTGTTCTTGGACTTTTTATACTGCTCTCTGTGCCCACTTCTAAATGCTTTCTCCTTTTCCATCCTTAGCTGCTTGAGTTTAGCTGTGAACCAGGGTTTGTCATTGTTGTAGCTGACCCTGGTGCGTGAAGGTATACAGCTGTCCTCACAGAAGCTGATGTACGATGTCACAATCTCTGTGTATTCATCCAGACTGTTGGTAACAGTCCTGAACACATCCCAATCAGTGCATTCCAAGCATGCTTGAAGATTACCTATCGCTTCATTTGTCCAATTCTTCACTGTCCTCACAACAGGGTTAATCCGCGTCTGCGGAGGCGCATGCGCATGCCAGCGCGTCTCCCTCTCTTGCGGCGTTCCACCGTGTGCGCAAAGGTGAGTGCACCCTTGACCAAAATGTCCAGTAATTCCACCATTGGTAGTAGAAAGTTGGGAGATAAATCCACAGGAGTTGTTTCTCTGATGTTCAGGAGTTGTTCTCTTGTGTATGATCCCTGGTTACTATAACAGAACACTGAGTTTACAAACAAAGCAAGACAAAACAATGCGCACCAACACACCGAAGCAGCCATCCGCGGCGCTATCTTGGTCTGTAATCATGGGGAGTTAAAGAAGATAGATACAAGCTGGAGGGCTTGTATCATCATGACAGGTTTCTGTAGCTTGATCTAAAAGTGAACTTCCTTGCTGTGCAACGTATGCTTTTCAGCATCACATTGCTGACCATAGTCAGCCTGATCATGATGTAAGTTTCTCTGTAGTGCTTCTCTGTTGATTACTGCCTGCAGAGTGTGGATACATCGGAAGATGCAAAGCATTTAGTGAATTAACTCTGGAAACTTCTGATACAAGTGTCCTAAACCAGATGCCCCAAGCTGGCTGATCTCAAAACCCTGGATATGTGGCAGGCATGTGTAAGGATGATGCCAACTTATACTCTAAGTTGAGTATAATATTTTTTTCTCATTTGTTTAACTGGGTTCTCTTTATCTACTTTTAGGACTTGTGTGAAAATCTGATGATGTTTTAGGTCATATTTATGCAGAAATATAGAAAATTCTAAAGAATTCACAAACTTTCAAGCACCACTGTACCTGGAATGATCTAATTTAGTGACGAGATGAGACCTGAATCTGTTTAAGTGTTACAGTGTAAAGAGTGCTTATGTGCTTTGTGTAAACGGCACGTTATGTGTATTATTTCACTTATTTATTTTTGTTAAATGGATATGCTTCAACTCTGTGGTAATAATTCTAGCAGTTTGGAGCTGACACTATTCAAATGTGTTTTACCTGTTACTGCTGCACAGTAATTTAGAGAAGTTAGAGAAGCCAGTGTATAATAGTGATTTCTGATATTACAGAGAGGTGGCAATACAGGATGTTGATCTGTTTACTTACATCTGCTGGAATACAGTATAGTTCTTAAAGAAATATGCCTCTTCATCTTCTTTTCTGTGTCCTGACCGACACACCATCTCGTTTACTGTAGACACCTAAAAACCCAGACCTAATCTCCTAATCCTCACATACAGAGATATTTTTCACTAAAATCCAGGATCTATCTTTTTCAAAAATCAATCAGAACACACCTTCCAAAAAATGAGCATAGCTACTGTGAAGCATGGTGTAGCTAACTTTAAATTGTGGGGGTGTTTTTCTTCAGCTGGGACTGGTCAATAGATCAGCATTGAGGAGAAAATGGAGGCTGAAGTTGTGGGGGAGGTGGTAGACCTGTTAGAATGAAGCAGACCTGTAATCTCAGAACATTTTAACCAAAATATAAAGTGAATAAAAAATAGAATTGCTAGTAATTAAAATATAAATAATATTACAATAGATCAGGGAGATCTGTCAGCTACAGAATTTTGAAACTTGTGTCAAATTGGGTAGAAAGGTAACTTGCATGGCCACATCTGTTCCAAACACCATTTCCCAGCACAGCTCACTCACATTATGTCATTCCCTGCTTCACATACCCTGTCATTGGCTATGAACACAATTCGCTGTTTATCGAATAAAACATCTTGTACCCACCTCAAATTTTTGCAAGTCATGACAGAAAACCTCATCAATTGGAGATGGCAGAAGCAGAGCAGATACTGGACCTAATTGCAGTATACGGTTAGCTGGTGAGCTGGCAGCAGCAGCAGATAGCGGAAATTTTGTGGCCTGTTGCTGAGCACCAGGTCCAGCACCAGGCCACAGCCTCGCACCTGTCTTCCACCCATCTTACTGCCTCACTGCCCACTTCCTGATCCTCCTGTGCCTCAGGTAGACACTGAATAGAGGACTCAAGATTAGATCCTACTTGACCAACTGGTACCAGTTTGCTTATGTAATCTACACTCTAAGCTCTCAAAAGTGAAGTATGGCATGCCTCAGGGGTCTGTGCTTGGCCCACATTTATTCTCTGTGCATTCTGCCACTAGGTTCAATTATTCATAAACATGGCATTAGTTTCCACTGCTATGCAGATGATACACAGTTATACATATAAGCCATACCTACTGATGGCCTTATAATCAGCAAAACTGAGGATTGTGTAAAGGAAATAAAAGATTGGATGTCATTTAATTTCCTTTTCCTTAACTCAGATAAAACTGAGGATTTATTAGTTGACCCCAAGGCTGTGAGAGACAGGCTGGTTATTCTAAATCTAGATGGCTGTTCACTATCACCCAGTCCACTAACTTAAGGTAGGTGTCATATTTGATTCAGATCTCTCCTTTGATGTGCACATTAGTAGCATCACTCGATTTGCTTTCTTTTAATTACGTAATATTGCTAAACATAAAAATGTCCTGTCTTTTAATAATGCAGAGAATCCTAATAGATTCTCTAGTAGATCTATAAGTAAACTTCAATTTATTCAGAATGCAGTGGGTCAAGTGTTAACTCGAACTAGAAAATTTGATCACTGACAGGTGCTGATGTCTCATGTGATCCCCCTTGGCTGTGTTACCTTTTGGTTCACCTCTTTCTAGCTATGCTGCTATAGATAATACTGCCAGATTTTCATACTACACATGGCATCAGTGATTGTTAATAGACTCTGTGCTCTTAATCAATGACTAGTTACATGTTTTCTCTCCGAGCTTGTGTTCCTGTACCAGTTCCAGCCCCACACAGTAAGACGTTCATCTGCTTCAGCTCCTCTCAAGTTGTTCCATCATCAGCTACAGCCTACCATACCAGGGCCACATCAGAGGGCAGTAACTCTCTGCCTACTCCAGTTGGCTGGAGATTAAGTGCCACCAAGGACTTTACTGCCGAGGACATTTTAATGAACTATTACTGGAAGACTTTTTTGATTTTGATTAGATAAATTAGTTTCACTCTTACATTTACAATCTATGCCACACAAGGAGGTCGGGTCCCTTTTTGAGTCTCGATCCCCCCAAGGTATCTTCCTCATAACGTTTAGGGAGTTTTCCCTTGCCACTGTTGCCCTAGGCTTGCTCAATCTAAAATTGTAAAGTTGCTTTGAGACAATGCTCCACTTTAAAAAGTGCTATATAAATAAATCTGACTTCACTTGACTCTCAGGGGCCCTCCTACTCGATGTCACGCTTAGAAGAAGGAATGACTAGGGAGACAGATGTACATGCAATGCTGTTGGGTTTATTTACAGTGCACATGGTAGGAACAGGACAAACAGATCAACAAAGTGCCACACTAAAAGACTCAAACAAAGCTAATACAAAGAACAGAGCTAACAAAGAACAGCTAACAATCAATAACATACAAGTCAACTAACAAGGCTAATGGTAAAAACAGGTAACACTAAACAATAAGCAAATGAGCTAACAGAAAAACACCAACAGAAAGGCTAACAAGGAGAAGTTACTAAAGACAACACGAGACAACACTAGGGAACAGAGACAAGAATATGACATGACAAAGAGAAGGAACCCACCAGGCAGGGTGACAGGAACACAGAGCTGAGAATCACCAAGGAGTGATGATGCAAGACAAATAAGTGGACAGGAAGTGAGGTATTTATAAGAAAATAGCCCCACCTGCTGTGGAAAGAGAGACAGAGGGGGTGCCATCCAGGGAGCTTGCATAATTGTGACACCCCAATCACCCTGCCTGACCCAGATTGTTGCCAAGCCTTCTTACTTCAGTGCTCCCTGTACTTCCCTAACCACCCAGCAAGCAGTTACACTGCCTGCATTGTACATGGGATCTCCCTGCTAACCCTTCAAGCCCTTGCCTTGACTACTGCAGTTTAGGGGCATCACATTGAGGCAATATGCAATTTTACATACTTTTCTTATGCTTACTAAGCTGTTTTTGGTCACCCTTGAGGTGGTCAGGGCAGAGATAGGCTCTTGCTTTGCCTCACTCAGGGAGCTTGATCCTATATACAGTAGGGCAAAAAAGTATTTAGTCAGCTACTGATTATGGTTCGCCATATTTAAAAGGACGACAAACCATCTGAACTGAAAATTAAGGTTTGGGAACCAAATGCAGTTACCTCCAGATGGTAATAGTGAACTGAAATAAATAAAAGAAATAAAACAATAATTAATAAAATACAAATGAATAAATAGCAAAGAAAAAGTGAGACGGTTCAGGAAAAGAGCTCGGTGGCTCCAGAGTGGAGCTCAACACCGGCGGCCCATTGATGGGGCTAAATGGCTGAGAGGCGGAGCTCGATGCTGGCAGCGCAGAGGCGGAGCTCAACGGCTCAGGGGCGGAGCTCGGCGATGGCGGCTCAGGGGCGAAGCTTGGCCCAATGAGACCAGTGAAAAAGGTGGGCGCAAGGCGGCTGGTCGGGCGGACAGAAGAACACGCACCGGGATGACCGCGGCGTGCTCTATAGTGGCGCTAGGTGGAGCTAAATGCCCAGGCATGGAGCTTGACTGCTCAGATACGGGGCGTGAATGCACGGCGAGCTCGGGAACGGAGCTTAATTGCTCGGGTTCGGAGCTAGCTCAGGCATGGAACTTACAAGCTCAGATGCGGAGCTTACGGGCGCGGCGAGCTCTGGTACGAGGCTGGATGGCGTTAAATGCTCAGGCATCTAGCGAGAGTGTAACCGACCCTTTTCGTGGCCTGCTCAGTAAGGTGAGCATCTGCATGGATGGCCAGGCTGCACAGATGAGGCAAGGACGAAGGGTCAGGGAGAAAGAACAGCTCTTGGCGGATATCATCATGCAAACCAAACTCAAAAATGTCCCTTAACTCCAGGTCACCAAGACATGACTCCACGGCTAGCTCGTGGAAAGCCATGATGTAGTCGGTGCTTTACTGGAGCCCTGGGTGAGCTCCAGTATACGGGGGAGCTCACTTGACCTGGAAGAGAGCAGCTGAGATTCGCAAACGGCGAGGCTAGATGACGCTGAGTGGTCGATCACAACACTCAAGACCGCTAAATGCTCAATTTGAGAGCTTAGGAGTGTAGCGAACCGAAGTTCAGAGATAGGGGGACTAACTGCTCAACTACAGAGCTTACGAGCATAGCGTGCTCTTGAACGGAGCTTACAGGCACGGTGAGCCCAGGTACAGAGCTAGGGGGTGCTAAACGCTCAGGCACAGTGTCAGACTGCCCAGCTGCGGAGCTTACGAGCGCAGCAAATCCAACTTCAGAGCTAGGGGTGCTAAATGCTCAATTTCAGAGCTTACAAGCGCGGCATGCTCTAGAACAGAGCTAGGCAGTGCTAAATACCCCAGCATGGAGCTTAATTGCTCAGAGGCGGGGATTACGGGCGCAATGAGCTCTAGTACGGGGCTTGGCGGCGCTAACTGCCCAGGTATGAGACCGAATGGACTCGAGTCATTAGAAATGAGGCCCTTCCTCTTCCTCAAACGCTGTTCGAGGCAGATCTCCACCAACCTGGCCAGCTCAAACAGGTTGTCAAGGGAAGAGGCGGGAGGAAGGAAGCACAGCTCAATGTCCACATCCTCATTGAGACCTAATCTGACCTAATCAATGAGTGCCGGCTCATATAATCCACTAACTTTGGCCAGGGCAATAAATTCAGCCACATATTCCTGAACTCCGCGGGAACCTTGAATGATGTTGAAAATGTTAGTTGGTTCGGGGGCAGGAATGTGTGGCTGGGAGTCCAGGTAGTCAGTTGGCACTTCCCGAACTACCTGAACCCCCGGCGGATGCCGACGATTATGGCGGTGAGGGCTAGATGGCGCTAGCGGCTCCTGAGGGTCGGAAGCCTCAGCAGGGCGAAAACCCGGCTCCAGTTGCATCACTGTACTGGTGAGCTATTGTTTGGAACCAGGCTTAGACCGCCGCCTACGACCAAGGGGGCTGGGCAAGATAGGGGGTCAGGATGCCACTCAGCATCCTGAATAAAATCAAAAACTCCTGATGGCCCCCATAGGCCAAGTGAGAGCCGGACAAACAAACCTGCCACTTACAGCGACTAGAAACCTCCCAACTGAAGGTCCTGGAGCTAACGCTGGGTCCCCTGTTTGGTTGCATCATTCTGTTACGGTTCCCTATATTTGCAAGGATGATGAACCATCTGAACTGAAAATTAAGGTTTGGGACCCAAATGCAGTTAGCTCCAGATGGTATTAGTGAACTGAAATAAATAAAAGAAATAAAACAATAAATAATAAATTACAAATGAATAAATAACAAAGAAAAAGTGAGACTGTGTGTATCAGCAAAATCGCTGAATCTGTCAACAGACGCACACACACAGAGCTCACGGCTGCGCTGCAGAAAACGAGGGAGACAGGAAGGTGGGGGGGGAATTCTCATTTCAAGCGCTGAGCAAACAGCGAGTCAATGCGCAGGTGCAGAACGGTGCATGGCATCGGGAAACGAAAGGGAGGAAGTAGGAAGCGAGGGGAAAGCGATGAAATAAAATAAGAGTGCGAAAACTCACCCTGCACTACCTGCTTCCATAACTAGATTACATCACGCTTCCCAGCGCTATGGGAACTGGCCTCCTTCGAGACGACAGCTCATCCTCTGACCCTCACAAAATAATTTTCATCATAGGTACACTTCAACTATGACAGACAAAATGAGGAAAAAATTCCAGGAAATAACACTGTAGGATTTTTAAAGAATTTCATTGTAAATTATGGTGGAAAATAAGTACTTGGTCAATAAATTTGGTTCAACTCAATACTTTGTAACATAACCTTTGTTGGCAATGTCAGAGGTCAAACGTTTCCTGTAAGTCTTCACCAGGTTTGCACACACTCTAACTGGTATTTTGGCCCATTCCTCCATGCAGATCTCCTCTAGAGCAGTGATGTTTTGGGGCAACACGGACTTTCAACTCCTTCCACAAATTTTCTATGGGGCTGAGGTCTGGAGACTGGCTAGGCCACTCCAGGACCTTGAAATTCTTTTACGGAGCCACTCCTTCATTGCCCGAGTAGTGCGTTTGGAATCATTGTCATGCTGGAAGACCCAGCCACGTTCCATCTTCAATGCTCTCACTGATGGAAGGGGATTAAAATCTCATGATACATGGCCCCGTTCATTCTTCCCTTACCACTGATCAGTCGTCCTGTCCCCTTGGCAGAAAAACAGCCCCAAAGCATGAGGTTTTCGCCCCCATGTTTCACAGTAGGTATGGCGCAACTCAGAATTCTTCTTCCTCTAAACACAGCGAGTTGAGTTTTTAACAAAAAGTTCTATTTTGGTATCATCTGACCACATGATATTCTCCCAATTGTCTTCTGGATCATCCATATGCCCTCTGGCAAACTTCAGATGCGCCTGGACATGTACTGACTTAAGCAAGGGGACACGCCTGGCACTGCAGGATCTGAGTTCCTCTCAGCATAGTGTGTTACTGATGGTAGCCTTTTTACTTTGGTCACAGCTCTCTGCAAGTCATTCGTCAGGTCCCTCCGTGTAGTTCTGGGATTCTTTCTTACTGTTCTCATGATCATTTTGACCCCACGGGATGAGATATTGCGTGGCGACCCAGATGGAGGGAGATTATCAGTGGTCTTGTATGTTTTACAATTGCTTCCACAGTTGATTTATTCACACCAACCTGGTATATATATATATGTGTGTGTGTGTATATATATATGTATATATATATATATATATATATGTGTGTGTGTGTGTGTGTATGTATATGTATGTATGTATGTATGTATGTATGTATGTATATATATATATATGTATGTATGTACACACAGTGATTTGAAAAAGACATCAAATGTAAACACAAAATGCAGTTTTTAAATGAAGGTGTGTATTATTAAGTTATGTTAAAACATAAATTATTTATGGTTTATCACACCATAGTTCTTCATTGTCTCTAGCCACACCCAGGCCTGATTATTGCTACACCTGTTCGCAATCAGGACATCACTTAAATAGGACCTGCCTGACAAAGTGAAGTATACTGAAAGATCCTTAAAAGCTACACATCATGCCGAGATTCAAAGATATTCAGGAACAACTAAGAAAGAAAGTAATTGCCATCTATCAGTCTGGAAAGGGTTATAAAGCCATTTCTAAAGCTTTGGGACCATAGTGAGAGCAATTATCCACAAATGGCGAATACATGGAACAGTGAATCTTCCAAGGAGTGGCCGGCCGACCAAAATTACCCCAAGAGCGCAGTGACGATTCAGCTAAAAGGTCACAAAAGACCCCACAACAACATCCAAAGAACTACAAGCCTCACTTGCCTCAGTTAAGGTCAGTGTTCATGCCTCCACAGTAAGAAAGAGTCTGGGCAAAAATGGCTTGCATGGCAGAGTTCCAAGATGAAAACCACTGCTGATGAAAAAGAACATTAAAGATAATCTCAATTTTTATGATCTTGATGATCCCCAAGACTTTTGGGAAAACATTCCATGGACTGACGAGACAAAAGTTCAACTTATTGGAAGGTTTATGTAGTGTTAATGGCTGAATCACAGTCATTCAACTCTGGCTGCCATCTATACACCCTTTTCAACCCCCAAGTCACAAGCTTTATGACACTTTGGAATGCAAAAGGCCCACCATCTGGACAGACTCTGCACAGATTAATGGCCAGATAAACAACCTTTTTCTCAAAACAACAGAAGAAACCTAGGACATGGCCAAGCCAGATAAACTATGCATCCCGCCATCATAAAATAAGCCAATGTGTTAGTTTTAAAAGGATTTCTGACAACCACCTCAGACTCACCCCTTTTCAATAGAAATCTGCCCTAATTTCTCTAAAGGAAAACAAAGAAGGCTAACTCTCTTTACCTTTAAGACCTCTTTCTCAGCCGGCCTGGCGCCAAGAAGAACAGTCCTGGAATTTATGACAAGGACTTCAGCTTTCCTTCCAAAAAAAATATACTTTTTAATAATAGTATTAATTTTTGTTGGGAACAGATTGCCTTCACCCGGATCACTCAGTCAGAGAACACATGAGAACTGCTTCATAATAAGTCTGAACACACCCATATGTACTTAGCTAGATCATACAAAGAATTTGATTAGGGATATTCATCGTACCCCAATATATATAATCATATGTATATGCATGTTACTGACTTGTCATGTATTTTCATCTCTATTTGGTTAATGTTTTAGTATAATGACCATTTTATACATAAATGATCCAGTTTGGTTATGATTAGAAATAATAGCTGTTTTATCTATGTGTATTGATCGCTCGTGGTTAATACTTGTTCACACTTATAAAAGGACAGAAATGTAAGTTGTTATTCAGAATGTACTGTATCCTACATCTTGTATCGATCGTATTATTATTTGTTTAAGGAATAGCAAATGTATGTGCTGTA
The DNA here is from genome assembly GCA_025084515.1 of Ancistrus triradiatus. Lineage (NCBI taxonomy): Eukaryota > Metazoa > Chordata > Actinopteri > Siluriformes > Loricariidae > Ancistrus > Ancistrus triradiatus. Next base: position 19,361 of record JAJAGP010005654.1, on the reverse strand, counting down.
GTCAGAATGATTTAATGATGTCCTAGGTTATCAATTCAAGGTGCCTTTGGTCATCTGAACCTTACAACGAAATTCTGCAACTAAACTTGTAACTTTGAGGATTTTTGGTTATTATGTGATAATTTTAGTCACCCTAGATATGTAGGAATATATTAATCCAAGTTATAACGTCCGTAGCCCATATAGTGAAATTAGCGGACATATCCATGAGAGGAGGGATTTAATGACGAATCTACTTCTCACTGGCTAAGACTAGGGCAAAGCCCTTTTGCCCCGTCTCTGATCGCTTGCGTCCGGAACATAAAAAATGGACGCGGGCTAACAGCGTGCAGTCTTTTGCAGCTGTTCTTGAGTCATTTTGTCTTTCTAAGTCTAGTCTTTTCTTTGTCTTTTTAAGTTGCAGTTTTTTGTCAGTCTTTAGTTGTTGGTCTTTGTTAAAGTATTTCGTCCTTAAGTTCTTTCAAGTTTTGCACTTTATGTTTAAGTTTTTCTGTGTCCAGCAGTCTTAGTAGTTTGGTATCGCCGAATTAGAAATTAAGCCGACAAAAGTAGTTAAAGACCAACCAGCCAAGATCTCCTTCACGTTCTACCATGCTCGTATGTCATAGTTTTTTAAGTCTTTTGAAGCTTGTGGTGCTAGAACGCGTCAACTCCATCTTTATCTGTGGCCAGGATAAAATCTGAGTTGTACGCACGCAAACGTCGAGGAACCGTGAACACCCGAAGCCTAAACTGGGAAGTGAGCCTCAACTGAAGACACCGCCGAAACGTGGTTACGCGAAGGCCATCTGCAAGAAACCCAAGAGAATATGCCATCAAGGAGTCTTTCCTAGCGGCGGTGTGCCTCGAAAGACGAACGTCACTGCTCCCCAAAATCGTGCCTTTTTGGACGGGCCGGGCCAGGGTTGAATGCCCCGAACCACTCGAGTGATCTTCCAGCCGAGTACCGTTTATGGCTTTTTCTGGGTCTCTGATTCTCGAACCTTGCGTTTGATTTTAAAACACACTTCAACGTAGACTCATCCACGTCTAAGTAGTTTCCACCATACTATTCATGTTCAATGTAATTTGTGTTACTAGTAACTCACTGCGTTGTAACAAACTAGTTCATAACATTGCCTCTGGGTAATTACTGTGCGATTGATAAGTTACACATACAATCATCCTGTTTTCTGATTTTAATACTGTGATATATACATGTTCACCATGATTTTATTGATCTTAACTCTGTGAGACATATGTTATTACATCAGATAGTCTGGTCTTGGTATTGCCTTGTTTGTAGTTAATTAACTTGTTATAACCTTTTGAATTTACCGCTTTGTGTGAGAGAGTTTCATTCAAACAAAGGTCGAGAAAAATAACTTTGAATTCACTATTCAGACCTAGGCTGATCAATTTCGCTGTTCCCTTTCAACTGGTTTTCCGGATCTACCAGTCCACAAACAATCCGGTGGTGCCCCGTTTGTTCATTAAAAATTAATCAATTTAAAGTGTAGTCCTAAGTTTGCTACATATGTGTCCCTTTACATCTGGCATAAAATAACTCAGCATTTCAGAAAAATAACATTATACCAGAAGTTAAATATTGTGGAGGTAGTGTGATGGTTTCGGGCTGTTTTGCTGCTACAGGACCTGGAAGAATTGCTGTGATAAATGGAACTATGAATTCTGCCGTTTACTAAAAAATCCTGAAGGAGAATGTCCGGCCATGTGGTCGTGACCTCAAGCTGAAACAAACTTGGGTTCTGCAGCAGGACAATGATCCAAAACACACCAGCAAGTCCACCTCTGAATGGCTGAAGAAAAACAAAATGAAGATATTGGAGTGGTCTAGTCAAAGTCCTGACGTGAATCCTACTGAGATGCTGTGGCATGACCTTAAAAAGCCATTCATGCTCGAAAACCCTCCAATGTGGCTGAATTACAACAATTCTGCAAAGATGAGTGGGCTAAAATTCCTCCACAATGCTGTAACAGACTCAGTGCAAGTTATCGCAAACGCTTGGTTGTTGCTGCTAATGGTGGCTCAACCAGTTATTAGGTTTAGGGGGCAATCACTTTTTCACACAGGTTTTTGGGCTATAAAGCACAATATCAGTGATCGACTGGTAAAGGGTCTATTTTCATACATAAAGTGCACCAGGTTATAAGGTGCATTAAATGAAACAAAACACTTAAGTTCCCTCGGAAACTCAGTTTGGTCTTCTTTACCTGGCGCAGGGCATCTTCTTGCTTCCTCCACTTCCGTACCATTGATTCGTTAATGTTGAATTCTCTCGCAGCTGCTTTATTAGCACGTTGTACTGCATGACTGATAGCGCTGAGTTTGAAAACCTCTTCAAAAATGAATGAATGAATGAATGAATGCACACACCTTAATGTTGAAGTACAGATCGTATTACTCCGCGATGCTTTTAACTACGGTGGCCGTAAGGTTCGTAACTTACCAAGGCCGTGCTAAAACATTTTGACAGAATTATGAGCGCTGTGTACCATCTACAATCAGTTCTAGGTCAGAAAGCACAACCAGAATTAATTCATTAGGCTCACCGCATTTTAATGCACACTGTCGATTTTTGAGAAAATTAAAGGATTTTAAGTGCGCCTTATGGTCCAAATACGGTACTTGTGTTGTCTTTGACTAATATTTAAAGTGGTTTGATGTTCCAAAACACTTAAATATATATATATATGAGCATTAGTTAGTTTTTTGCTGGGATTTTTGATGTCTTTCATGTTTACTTTAGAGACTGACTGGCTAAGATATTTGCTTTCATGCTCACTTTCATGCTCGCTTTCATACTCACTTTCATACTCGCTTTAATCTTCGCTTTGGACACTCACTTCTGATCACTTAGTTGTCACTTAGTGCTGATGGCTTAGACTTCACTTATTGCTATTGTCATTTTGTGTCTTTAGTTGCTTTATGCTAATGACATTTCATGAGGCTTCTGTTATTTTACTATTGTCATTCTGTTATACTTTGATTCTTCAGTCTCAACTTTATGTCTTGTCTTAGCTTTGGTTGCTGTGTTGGTTTTTGTTTGTATTTTCTTAGTCTAATTTTCCCTTTTCCTTTTTTCTTTCCCATTCTGTTGTCCCAACCCTGGACTGGGACAATGCAATTTGAGATTAAGATAAATCCTTACCAATCATGTGGCTGATTTTATATAATTGTGCATGGGTGAAAAAATTCAGAAAAGAAGAATAATATCTGGTGTATGTGGAGAAGACAACACAACACACAAAAGAAAAAAAAACAGACACAACCAAGGTGAAAACAAAATAGGAAAGAACAGAAATAAAGAGTCAGAGTAGAGAGAGGATAGAAAAGGGAGTGTATGTGTGTGTGTGGAGAGAGAAAGAAATAAAGTGAGTGAGAGGAATTGGTAGGTGGGAACGGTTGGGGCTGTGTGTTGCTAACAGGCCTCTTGGGAGTTAGCACTTGAAGGACCATATGTGTAACAGAGAGAGAGAGAGAGAGAGAGAGAGAGAGAGAGAGAGAGAGTGAGAGAGACAGAAAGACAGAGACAGAGAAAAGGAGAGGGAGAAGGGAAGAGGGAGAAAGGGAGAGAGAGAAAGGGAGAGGATGACACGAGCCCTCAGGCAGGCAAGGCCCCACTGCCGCAGCTTCAGCTGTTACCTATGAGCCCCTAGGCCTCAGGACTATACACATCAACACAACAAAGATGGGATTGCAGTACAAAGAGCTGTGTGAGAAGACAAACATATCAACCAGTGTTGAGGGAATGCTCACACTTCCACAACTTAATCTACCTGCTCACAAACACTATAATAATATAATAATAATAATAATAATAATAATAATAATAATAATAATAATAATAAATAAATAATAATAATAATAATAATAATAAGAATAATAATAATAATAATAATAAGGAAAGGTCAGGAAAAGAGGCAGATGTCAATGTTTATTAATATTGTCTACTTTAAATAAAATATATATTGTGGTCATTTAAAGATGAATACAAAGTGTAACAACTGTATCTCTTGGAAACAGCAGTGATTAAATATATATATATATATTTTATAAAAAACACCCTATATACTATCAATAAAATCAAATTGCTAAAATAAAGACTCCTTGAACAGGTACTTGAAACATTATTTTGCACAGAAGATCCATATATTTAAGGAGTATGGGGCCATGCCATATTGCATGGTAAGCTTAATAAATGTATCCATGACTCAAAAAAATGCCTATGTTGGAAAATACCAGTCAGATATGATGTGGCTATAAAAAAAAATGATAACACAATGTTCTCACACAAAGATACCTTGATACTTGATCAATAGCAGATGCAATTTCTAGCTAAAATAACTGGTTCCATTATATGAGATGATTAAATTGTAAAGTCGTCTATTCCTCCTTTCCTCCAGGAAACACACACACACACACACACACAAAGAGAGTGAGAGGGGGAAGGAGAAGCAGGCAGACAGATTACCTCCCACTGCAGGATTGATGAGTATTGTCTAATTTAAAGACTGAATTTTAATAAAAGCACCTGCAGAATTCCTGTTCATCTCCATTGAAGATAACCACTCACTCACTCTAATCACCCCACCAACCAACACCCACTACACAACCCCCAGCTCCGTCATTTTCATATCGATGGGTTTTATTATAAACTTTGGTATGTTCACAATTGCTTCTGCAAATTACGGAAACAATGTTATTCTCCTATGCTAAACACATTCAGTCAAACATCACATTTTTACAAATGTTTATATTAAATAAAACATTTTATTTCAATAGAAAACAAAAAACTGGTTGTTATTCATGAACAAACTCCTCAAAACACAAACAAACAATTACAACAACAACAACAAAAAAAAAATGACTGCCTTTTAATGATTCTAATTTACATTTCTAAACCTACTTGTGATTTGCAATTACACTGCTGGTGGAGTTGTATCTTAAAAAAATTAGATACCCTACTACCCTAATTCTGCCATTTCTAATGCATCTGTTTGAAACCTTACCCAGCATGTGTAGCTAATGCATTATTGTTGTATATTAATTAATACACCTCTTACATTTCTTACTGGTAGGCATATTGTGGGGGCTGTGTTAGCCTAGCGGTTAAGGTACTGGACTATGTACCAGAAGGGCTAGGGTTCAAATCCCACCTCTGCCAAGCTGCCACTGTTGGGTGTAGTGCTGTGCAATATGACATAAATTTCATAGCATGTTATAATCAAGTCATTATTTATCTATGTAGTGCTTCTTTCAGGACCATATCCAATTTTAATGTTAGTCAAAGACAACCCCCCCCCCTTAACTTAACAATGATTTATCACAACTGAGTTCACTGTCTTTAGCCACACCCAGGTCTCATTACTGTCATACCTGTTATCAATCAACACATCACTTAAATAGGACCTGCCTGGCAAAGTGAAGTACACCAAAAGATCCTCAAAAGCTACACATCATGCCGAAATCCAAAGAAATTGAGAACGAACGTAATTGAGATATATCAGTCTGGAAAGGGTTATAAAGCCATTTCTAAAGCTTTGGGACTCCAGCGAACCACAGTGAGAGCCATTATCCACAAATGGCGAATACATGGAACAGTGGTGAACCTTCCCAGGAGTGGCCGGTTAACCAAAATTACCCCAAGAGTACAGTGATGATTCATCTAAGAGGTCACAAAAGACCCCACAACAACATCCAAAGAACTGCAGGCCTCACTTGCCTCAGTTAAGGTCAGTGTTCATGCCTCCACCATAAGACAGAGACTGGGCCAAAATGGCCTGCATGGCAGAGTTGTAAGACGAAAACCATTTCTGAGGAAATAGAACATTAAAGCTCATCTAAATTTTTCCAGAACACATCTTGATGATCCCCAAGACTGTTGGGAGAACATTCTGTGGACTGATGAGACAAAAGTTGAACTCTGTGGAAGGTGTGTGTCACATTACAGCTGGCGTAAAAGTAACACAGCATTTCAAGAAAAAAAATAACATAATACCAGCAGTAAAATATGGTGGTGGTAGTGTGATGATTTGGGGCTGTTTGTTGCTTCAGGAACTGGAAGACTTGCCGTGATAAATGGAACTATGAATTCTGCTGTTTACAAAAAAATCCTGAAGGAGAATGGAATTCTGGAGCAAGACAATGATCCAAAACACACCAGCAAGTCCACCTCTGAATGGCTGAAGAAAAACAAAATGAAGACTTTGGAGTGGCCTAGTCAAAGCCCTGACCTGAATTCTATTGAGATGCTGTGACATGACCCTAAAAAGTTGTTCATGCTCGAAAACCCTCTAATGTGGCTGAAATACAAGAATTCTGCAAAGATGAGTGGGCTAAAATTCCTCCACAATGCTGTAAAAGACTCATTGCAAGTTATTGCAAATGCTTGGTTGCAGTTGTTACTGCTAAGGGTGGCCCAACCTATTATTAGGTTTAGGGGGCAATCACTTTTTCACACAGGGCCATGTAGGTTTGGATATTTTTCTCACTTAATAATAAACACCTTCATTTAAAAACTGCATTTTGTGTTTACTTGTGTTGTCTTTGACTAATATTTAAATTGGTTTGATGTTCCAAAACACTTAACTATGACAAACATGCAAAAAAAAAGGAAATCAGGAAGGGGGCAAACACTTTTTTCACACCACTGTATATCACAATATAGCACATTTACTGTTAATTCAGTGAATTTTTACAGTGGTTCTTAAAAGTTTGTGAACCATTTAGAATTTTCTATATTTCTGTATAAATATGACCTAAAATGTCATCAGATTTTCACACAAGTCCTAAAAGTAGACGAAGAGAACCTAGTTAAACAAATGAGACAAAAATAGTATACTTGATCATTTATTTATTGAAGAAAATGATCCAATATTTCATATTATTGAGTGGCAAATGTATGTGAATCTTTTCTTTCAGTATCTGTTGTGACCTCCCTGTGCAGGAATAACTACAACTAAATATTTCCAGAAACTAATGATCAGTCCTGCATACCAGATTGGAGGATTTTGAGCTACAGAGATTCCTCCATACAGTACAGTTTCAACTCTGGGCTATTGGTGGGTTTCTTCACAGTAACTGCTCGCTTCAGGCCCTACCACAACATTTCGATTGGTTTAAGGTCAGGACTTTGAGTTTGTTCCAAAAAAAAAGAAAAAAAACCCAAAAAAACTTTATTCTTCTTTCACCATTCTTTCATAGAATAACTTGTGTGGTAAGGGTCATTGTCTTGCTGCATGACTCACCTTCTCTTGAGATTCAGTTCATGGATAGATGTCCTGACATTTTCCTTTAGAATTATCTGATATAAATTAAACTTCATTGCTCTAATGATGGCAAGCTGTCCTGGCCCAGATGCAGCAAAACAGCCCAAACCATGATACTACCACAACCATGTTTCACAGATGAGATAAAGTTCTTTTGCTGGAATGCAGTGTTTTCTGTTCTCCAAACATAACGATTTTCTTTTAAACCAAGTTCTTTTTTGGCCTCATCCGGCCACAAAACATTCTTACAGTAGCCTTCTGGCCTGTCCACGTAATCTTTAGCAAACTGCAGACAAACAGAAATGTTCTTTTTGGAAAGCAGTGGCTTTCTCCTTGCAACCCTGCTGAGTTCCTTGCCAACTACTATATGCCTTGCTCTTGGGGTGGTCTTTGTTGGTCGACCACTCCTGGAGAGGGTAACAATGGTCTTGAATTTCCTCCATTTGTACACAATCTGTCTGACTGTGGATTGATCGAGTCAAAACTCTTTAGAGATGGTTATGTAACCTTTTCCAGCCTGATGAGCATCAACAACTCATTTTCTGAGGTCCTCAGAAATCTCCTTTGTTTTTGTCATAATAAACTTCGACAAACATGTGTTGTGTAGAGCAGACTTTGATAGATCCCTGTTCTTTAAATCAAACATTTTGACCACTCACAGCTGATTGTAATCCCATTGATTGAAAACACATGACTCTAATTTCACCATCAGACTAGATGGCAAAAGTTCGTGGACAAATTTTGAGGTGGGCTTGAAAAAGCACCCTTACCTGTGGGCCCAAAGGGCATCGCATGTCACCTCAGGTTCAACCAGGGACCAAGCCTGCCGAATTTTGTGGCCATAGGTCAAAAAGTGACTGACTTCCGGTCATTGACCCACCAGGGGCCTCAGTGCCCCGCCGAAGTTGAGAGAGGTCCCATGGGCATCACATGTCACCTCAGATTGCACTCGGGACCAAGCCTGCCGAATTTCGTGTCCGTAGGTCAAAAATTGACTGAGTTACGGTCATTGACCCGCCAGGGCCCCAGTGCCCAGCCGGGGTCCAGAGGGGTCCCATGGGCATCACATGTCACCTCAACGTGCACCCGGGACCAATCCTGTCGAATGTCATGGCCATAGGTCGAGAACTCAATGAGTTATGGTCATTGACCCATCAGGGAACACTTGCCAGACTGAAAACCCATTATTTCTTATGGGCATAATTTTGGACTTTGAGGGGCCACTGTGCGGCCTGTCAAAGTCCCATTGGCCCCAAAAGCATAAGCACCCCATTCCCGTATGGGCTCTACGTCCATGCCAAATTTCATGACCATAGCTCAAAACTGTGACCCGTAAAAATGGTACAAAATTTGGACAAGAAGAATAAATTAATTAACTATATGGCGAAAGTTCGTTGACGAACTTTGAAGTTGGCTTGAAAAAGCGCCCTTACCCGTGGGCTCAAAATGCATTGAATGTCACCTCAGGTTGAACTGGGGACCAAGCCTGTCGAATTTCGTGGCTGTAGGTCGAAAACTGACTGAGTTACAGTCATTGACATGCCAGGAGACCCAGTGCCCAGTCGGGGTCCAGATGGGTACTTTGGGTATCATATGTCACCTCAGATTGCACCCAGGATCAATACTGCCAAATTTTGTGGCCGTAGGTCGAGAACTCACTGAGTTACGGTCATTCACCCATGAGGGAACACTTGCCAGACTGAAACCCCATTATTTCTTTTGGGCAAAATTTTTGGCCACAAAAGCACAAGCTCCCCATTCCCGTATGGGCTCTACGTCCATGCCAAATTTTGTGACCGTAGCTCAAAAATTGTGCCCCGTGAAAACGGTACAAAATTTGGACAAGAAGAATAATTAGAAAGTGCAGTTCCTGCAGAAACTGCGAGTGTGTTGCGACGGTGCGTTACCCTGTGACGTGCATCAGAGACCGACTATGTTGTTCGAAAATCGACTGTAGTCATTGTAGTCACCTCAGGGTATGACATGTTACCTCTGATTGCACCTGGGACCAAGCCAGCCAAATTTCGTGGCCGTAGGTAAAAAACTGACTGAGTGATGGTCTTTGGCACGACAGGAGCCCCAGTGCCCAGCGATCATCGGCATAGGCCCCATGGGCATGACAAGTCACGTCAGATTGCACCCGGGACCAAGCCTGCCTAAGTTTATGGCCGTAGGACGAAAACTGACTGAGTTACGGTCATTGGCCCACCAGGGGCCCAAGTGTCCTTCTGGGGTCCACAGGGGCCCCATGGGCATAACATGTCACCTCAGATAGCATGCAGCACCAAGCTTGGCGAATTTCGTGGTCATAAATCAATAACTGACTGAGTCACGGTCAATGGCCTGCTAGGGGCCCCAGTGCCCTGCTGGGGTCCACAGGGGCCCCATGGGCATCACATGTCATGTCAGATTTCTTGTTGGACGAACTTTGGCAAATTTTGTGGCCATAGGTCGAAAACTGACTGAGTTACGGTCATTGGCCTGCTAGGGGCCCCAGTGCCCTGCTGGGGTCCACAGGGGCCCCATGGCATCACATTCATGTCCCCGATTTCTTTGTTGACGAACTTGGCAAATTTTTTTGTGGCCATAAGGTCGAAAACTGACTGAGTTTACGGTCCATTGGCCCGCTAGGGCCCCAGTGCCCAGCCCAGGGTCCAGGGGCCCCATGGCCATGACAAATGTGTCACCTCAGATTTGGACCCTCACATCACCAAGCCTGCCACTTTTGTGGCCATATTTGAAACCGACTGAGTTCGGTCATTGGCCCGCCAGCGGCCCCAGTTCCCAGCCGGGGTCCACAGGGGCCCCATGGCCATGACATGTCACCTCAGATTTCACCCAGGACAAAGCCTGCCAAATTTTGTGGCCGTAGGTCGAAAACTGGCCGAGTTTTAGTCATTGGTCCGCCAGGGGCCCCAGTGCCCAGCCGGGGTTCTCTGGGGCGTTATGGGCATCACATGTCATCTCAGATTGCACCTGGGACCAAGGCTGCTGAATGTTGTGGCCATAGGTCAATAACTAACTGAGTTACAGTTTAGTAAAGCCATGTAGTAATTGTCATGTAATGCAATTCACATAAGAGCTGTCTGGCCCTTTAAGAGTGAAGGAGTCAGCTAGTGTGTAGTGAACAGTAGTGAATTGACCGTTTCCGGCTGTGCCGGCCATGTTTTACTCTCTGCTCGTATGGATTACAAGTGATGTTTATCCCGACTTAAAGGTTTGGACTGTTTAATTAATGACAATATTTTACAGTAATGATGAAGCCTTCATATTACACATATTGATGCAAATCTAACTTCAAAGAATCCGTCTTTCACTGCGCTGTGCTCTCTGTTTGTGGGCGTGGCCTGCGTGTGTGTTTGAATCGAACGCACAGAGCACGTCTGAGCTCTTCCTTTGTGCATTTCGTGCAGCCCTCAAACAAACGCTCATAACAGGAGAAGTAATTTGTTGAACGACGAGATATTTGGATGTGTCATGAAGGGGAAGTATGTCTACCATTTGAAATTTAAATGGAGTTTCTAGGTGAAAGTGTAATGATTTTACACACGTTTGTTCCGCGAAAAGTCCGTGTACAAAGTGACTTTCAAGCGATTTCGGACCTCTGAAACAAACGGTCATAACTCCATTAATATGTAACCAATCAATTATCTGAAAAGGTTGTTTGAGAGGGACCCCTTTGCAGATCGCTACGATATAAGATGATGTGGATTGACGAAAAAGCCTCAAAGCTATGACAGGTTAAACACAAATGAAACTTTGAAAAAACGCGCCTCGCCGTTCTCAAATTTTACATTGCTGTCAATGAGGGATGTGTCAGTCCCTAGTGTCGAACAAATCGTCATAACTTGAAAAATAATTTTTTTAGCGATGCCATCTTTGGAGGAATGATTAAGGGGAAGTATGTCTACCATTTGCAGTTTAAATGTGGTTTCTAGGTGAAAGTATCAGGATTTTAGAGACGTTTGTTCAGTGAAAAGGTGAATTAATCGATTTTCTTTGAAATCTAGAGTGCACACTCTAGCTTCTGCCCTATTCCAAGAATGGAGTGATTTTTAAAGAGTGATAGAAAATGATGAAAGAGTGTTATCTGTCCGAAACTTGAGATTATGGGTGTCGGTCAGGCCAGGTCCGACCATGCCGAGTTTGGTGTTTGTAGCTCCAAAATTGACCGAGTTACGGCAGTTTTAAATAAAATCCCATGCAAGTGAATGGGACTTTTTTTCGCACAAATGCGAGAGTAGCGTGCGAATGCAAGAACATTTCTCTTAGCTATGAACAAGCACACTTCTCCGGAACATGGCGGACGTTTTGGTGTTTGTCCCGTGTCGATATCTCGAAACTGTAGGAGGAGATAACGTACCGAAAATTTGGTGGAATAATAATAAAAATATAATAATTAATAGGAAGAACAATAGTGTGTTGCTTGCGCAACCATTTAAATCTAATAATAACTGAGAAAGTGCTTTCCTGAAGAAAATGTGAGTGTGGTGCCACTTCTTCAATGGCCCCATGGTCATCACATATCACCACTCAAGATTGCCAACCCGGGACCAAGCTTGACCGAATTCATGGCCGTAGGTCCAAACTGACTGAGTTGTCATTGGCCCACCCAGGGGCCCCAGTGCCCACCCGGGGTCCTCATGGGCCCATGAACATCACATATCACCTCAGATGGCCCCGGGATCAAGCTGCCAAATTTCACACGCTGAGGTCGAAACTGCCTGGAGTTTACATCCATTGGCCCCACCCATGGGGCCCTCCAGTTGTTGCCCACCCGGATTACATAAGGACTCATGGCATCACCTTTCACCTCAGATTGCACCCGGGAAATCAGCTTGCCAAATTGCGTGGCGTATTTCGATAACTGACTGAGTTAGTCCATTGGCCCACCCAAGGGCCCCAGTGCCCCCAGGGGTCCTCATGTGCCCCATGGGCATCACATATCACCTCAGAATGGAACCCAGGATCATGCTTGGCCAAATTTCGTGGCCGTAGGTCGATAACTGTCCTAGTTACAGTCATTGGCCCAGCCAGGTGCCCCAGTGCCCACCCGGGGTCCCCATGGGCCCCATGCATCACGTAATCCACCTCAGATTGCACCCTGGATCAGCTTGCCAAATTTCGTGGCCGTATGTCGAAAACTGTGGAGTTACAGTCCATTGGCCCACCCGGGGGCCCAGTTGCCCACCCGGGGGTCAACAGGGGCCCCATTGGGCCATCACAGGTCAACCTCAGATTGCACTGGGATTAAGCCGTCCCGAATTTCCATGGCCGTAGTCAAAAACTGTCTGAGTTACAGTCATTATTTGGCCCACCCAGGGCCCCATGCCCACCCGGGTCCACCATTGGCCCCTCATGGGCATCACAGTCACCTAGATTGCACCCGAGACCAAGCTTGGTCAAATGTCATGGCCGTATGTGAAACGACTGAGTTCGTCATTGGCCCACCCAGGGCCCCAGTGCCCACGTCGGGGTCCAATAAGGGCGCCATGGGCAATCACATTTCACCTTCATATTGCACCCCCCGGGACCAAACGTTGCCGAATTTCGTGGCCGTAGGTCGAAAACTTGCCTGAGTTACAGTCAATTGGCCCAGCCAGGGGCCCAAGTGCCCACCCGATGTCGAGAGGGGCCCACTGGGCAACACACATCACCTCAGATTGCAACCCGGGATTCATTACTTTTGGCCCCTTCATTTCCTATGGGAATTCCTATGGGAATATCTTGGCCATATATCGAAAACTGACTACTTACAATCATTGGCCCCCTATGGGCCCCAGTGGCCTCACCCGGGTCCATGGGTCCCCTAGCATCAACGTATCACCTCAGATTTGCACCGGGACCAAGCTTGCGAATTTCGTTGCGGAGGTCGAAAACGACTGAAATTGCAAGGCATTTGGCCCACCCAGGCGGCCCCAGGTGCCCACCCAGGGTCTACAGGGGCCCCATGGGCATCAGTAACACCTCAGATTGCACCGGACCAAGCTTGCCAAATTTCGTGGCGTAAATCGAAAAGTGACTGAGCTTGCAGTCGTTGAACCCCCCCAGGGGCCCATGCCCACCCGGTCCATAGGGGCCCCACTAGCATCACATATCACCTCAGATTGCAACCCGAGACCAAGCTGTCGAATTTCGTGGCCGTAAGATATTTCGAAAAGGTGACTGAGTTCAGTCATTGGCCCACCCAGGGCCCAAGTGCCCAACCGGGGTCCATAGGGGGCCAAGTGCCCACCCGGGTCCTATAGGGGCCCCCATGGGCATCACATGTCACCCAGATTGCACCCTGACCAAGCTTGCCCGAATTTTGTGGCTGTAGGTCGAAACTGACTGAGTTACAGTCCTTGGCCCCAGCCAGGGGCCCAGTGCCCACCCTGGGGTCCAGAGGGGTCCAATGGGCATCACATGTCTCCTCGATGCACCCGGGCACAAGCTTGCCGAATTTCGTGCTGTACGGTCGAAAACTGACTGAGTTTTACAGTCAATTGTTGGCCCAGCCAGGGCCCCAGTGCCCACCCGAGTCAGAGGGGTCCAATGCATCACCCATCACCTCAGATTGCAAACCCGTGACCAAGCCTTTCCGAATTTTCGTGGTCTTAGGTTTGAAACGACTGAGTTATGATTCATTACCTTTTGCCTCATTCATTTCCCCCCGTGGTAAAATTGGATTTTGCGGGGCCCCTGCGGGCCCCCCAAAGTCCTAACTGGTTTTGCCCTATACAAGCACACCATTTCCAACCAGCCCAACGCAATACCTGAAACGGGTCGATATCTCGAAAGCGAAGTGCGGCAGTTGAAACGTGCCGAAAATCGGGAATAATATAAGAATAATAATAATATAATATTATAATAATAACGCAATAATATACTTTCGGATTTCAATAGTGTGGTTTGCCTTATATGCAACCACCTAAATAATATAATAAAATAATAATAGTTGGGGGAAAGAACAATAGTGTGTTGGCATCCTGCGAAACTGCGAGTGTGTTGCGTACGGTGCGTTACCCTGTGACGTGCTCTGGACCGAGTATGGTAGCTTCGAAAGCTGACTTAGTCATTGTAGTCACCTCAGGGTATGACATGTTACCCCCCCGTTCAGCTTGCACCTGGGACCAGCCCGCCAATCTCGTGGTATAAATCAATAACTGACTGAGTCACGGTCCTTGCCCTGCCGGCCCGCAGCGGGCCCCATAGAACTCACATGTCACCTCAATTTCAACCCGGACCAAGCCTGCTAATTGTATGGCCGTAGACGAAAAAACTGACTGAGTTACGGTCATTGGCCCCCAGGGGGCCCCAGTTTCCCCTGCTGTGGTCTACCAAGCCCCATGGGCAATCCATGCACCTCAGAATAGCATGGCAGCACCAAGGCTTTGGCGATTTCGTGGTCATCAATCAATAACTGACTAAGTCACGGTCAATGGCTTGCTAGGGGCCCCGTGCCCTGGCTGGGGTTCTCTGGGGCGTTTCTGGTCGTCACATGGTCACCTCAGATTGCACCTGGGACCAAGCTGCCTGAATGTGGTGGCCATATGTCAATATAACTGAGTTACAGTTTAGTAAGCCATGTAGTAATTGTCATGTAATGCGATTTCACATAAGAGCTTGTCCCTGCTTTTTAATAGTGAAGAGTCAGCTAGTGTGTAGTGAACAGTAGTGAATTGAGCGTTTCCGGCTGTGCCGGCCAATGTTTTAGTCTGTGGCTCGTATGGATTATACAAGTGTGTTGAACCGACTTAAAGGTTTGGACTGTTTTATTATGACAGTATTTTTTACAGTAATGAATGAAGCCTTCAATTACCATATTGATGCAATCTAACTTCAAAGAATCCGTCCTTTCATGCAATGTCTCTCCGTGTGGTGGGGCGTGGCCTGCCGGTGTGTTTGATCGAACGGCAACAGACGTTCGTCTCAGCTCTTCCTTTGTGCATTTCGTGCAGCTCTCAAACAAACGCTCATAACAGAGAAGTAATTTTGTTGAACGACGCGAATATTTGGATGTGTGATGAAGGGGAAGTATTCTACCATTTGAAATTTAAATGGATTTCTAGTTGAAAGTATAATGAATTTTACACAACAGTTTTGTTCCGCGAAAAGTCCGTGTACAAAGTGACTTCAAGCGATTTTGGACCTCTGAAACAACTGGTCATAACTCCAGAAATATGTAACCAATCAATTAATCTGAAAAGGTTGTTTGAGAGATACCCCTTTGCAGATCGCTAATATAGAAGATGATGTGGATTGACGAAAAAGCCTCAAAGCTATGACAGGTTAAACACAAATGAAACTTTGAAAAAAGGCGCCTCGCCGTTCCCACATTTTACATTGCTGTCAATGAGGGATGTCAGTCCCTAGTGTCGAACAAATCGTCATAAGTCGAAAAATAATTTGTTTACCGATGCCATCCTTGGATGAATGATTAAGGGGAAGTATGTCTACCATTTGCAGTTTAAATGGAGTTTCTAGGTGAAAGTATCAGGATTTTAGAGAAGTTTGTTCAGTGAAAAGGTGACTTAATCGATTTTCCCTGAAATCTAGAGTGTACACTCTAGCTTCTGCCCTATTCAATGAATGGAGTGATTTTTAAAGAGTGATAGAAAGTTATGAAAGAGTGTTATCTGTCCGAAACTTGAGGTGATGGGTTTCGGTCAGGCCAGGTCCGACCATGCTGAGTTTGGTGTTTGTAGCTCCAAAACTGACCGAGTTAGGGCAGTTTTAAATAAAATCCCATGCAAGTGAATGGGAGACCAAGCCTGCCAAATTTCGTGGCCATAGGTCGAAAACTGACTGGGTTACGGTCATTGGCCAGCTAGGGGAGCTAGTGCCCAGCCGTGGTCCAGCGGGGCCCCATGGGCATCACATGTCACCTCAGATTTCAATCGGGACCAAGCCTGCCAAATTTTGTGGCCGTAGGTTGATAACCGACTGAGTTACATTCATTGGCCCGCCAGGGGCCCCAGTGTCCAGCCGGGGTCTACCGGAGCCCCATGGGCATCACATGTCACCTCAGATTTCACCCGGTACCAAGCTTGCCAAATTTTGTGGCCGTAGGTTGAAAACCGACTGAGTTACATTCATTGGCCCGCCAGGGGCCCCAGTGCCCAGACGGGGATCTCTGGGGCCTTTTGGGCATCACATGTCACCTCAGATTGCACCTGGGACCAAGCCTGCTGAATTTTGTGGCAATAGGTCGAAAACTGACTGAGTTGCGGTCATTGGCCCGCAAAAGGCCCCAGTACCCAGTCGGGGTCCACAGGGGTCCCATGGGCATCACATTTCACCTCAGATTGCACCCTTGACCAAGCCTGACGAATTTCAGGGTCATAAATCAATAACTGACTGAGTTACAGTCATTTTCCCACCAGGGGCCTCAGTGCCCTGCCGGGGTCCACAGGGGCCTTTTGGGCGTCACATGTCACCTCAGATAGCACCCGGGACCAAGTCTGCTGAATTTTGTGGCCATAGGTTGAAACCGACTGAGTTACGGTCACTGGCCCACAAGGGGCCGCAGTGCCCAGCTGGGGTCCACAAGTGCCCCATGGGCATCACATGTCACCTCGGATTTCACACTGGACCAAGCCTGCCAAATTTCGTGGCCGTAGGTTGAAACCGACTGAGTTACGGTCACTGGCCCTGCCAGCGGCCCCAGTGCCCAGCCGGGGTCCAGAGGGGCCCCGTGGGCATCACACGTCACCTCAGATTACACCCAGGACCAAGCCTGCTGTATGATGTGGCCATAGGTCAATAATTGACTGAGTTACAGTCATTGGCCCGCCAGGGGTCCCATGGCTGTAGGGCGAAAACTGTCCTGCCAGGTACCTCTGTGCCCTCTGTGTTACTATGCAAACAGTGGCTCTCATACATGTCAGAAGAGCTGATCCAAGCCATTCTGTGTGAATGACAGCTGCTCTGTGTGTGGGCGTGGCCTGCATGTGCATGTGCGTGCGTGTGTGTGTGTGTGTCTGTGTGTGTGTGTGAGAGAGAGAGACAATGACAGTTACATTTCAAGTCTACACAGCCATATGTTTCATGTAAAATCTCTGTTTCAGACCTCTCAAACAAACTGTCATAACTCCAAAAATAATTAACCGATCGCTTTTCTGTAAAGCTTGTGTGGGAGAGGACCCCTTGCTGATCGCTATGACAAAAAACTGTGTGGATTGATGAGAAATTCTTACTTATGACAAGTTAAAAACACATGAAAATTTAGAAAAAGCCAATTTAGAGTTTAAGCAATTATAATGGGGGTCAGTGGGAGGGAAATCAATATGTAACAGATAATAGACACCCAAGCTTTTACGCTGAAATCGCGTTCCTTTGTGTTGTCGTTGGCTGCGCCTTCAGCCTGTCAGAGTGCTTCGTGGGCGGGGACGTTGGAGAATTGGTGTGCGAGCGGGAGAGTGAGAGTGTGGCGATTGAAACGCATTAACTTTAGTTCAGAAGTTTTACGTTGATATACGTTACTGATCTCTGATTAACTTCAAATAAGGACTCAGAGGCAGTTCAGTTGGTGGCTGTTGGAGTCGAGCACTTGTCCTTTCTTCCAGTATACGGTAGCGCATTCGGCGCCGTGTTAAACTTCTGCACGTGGGATGTATGAACGCTAGTGGACAGCGACACGTGACGTGAGTCGTCAGTCTAAGGATAAAGATTGTGATAATGAGTACTACTGTGAGTGAGACCTGGATGAAGATTCTTCTGTGTTGTCAGAAGGGACAGCTAACGCTTGGTGTATCGTTTAGTCCTTCCATCACGTCGAGGTGGTTCAGCATTGCAACCGGTTTTCCCGCCTAAAGTGCGCGTGCTCGTGGTGGCTTCGGGCGAAGTGTAGCTGTACGGGCCCCAGGCGTCACCAAACTACGGACCGTCTTCATCCCTGTCGAGCGGCTAGGGAGCCCTCTGCTTCTCCGTGGACCCTGGGTGTGGTGTATCCCTGCTTCGGAGCCGGCGTTCCTGCGGATCCCGAGTGCAGCGTGGCCCGGGTTCAAGTGGTGTAGAGCTGCAGGCTGGAACCCTCAACCATCTTCGGCGAGAAGGTCTCAGCGTGTGGCATCTCTTGTGCGTCTGTCCAGGGCAGTGACGTCACCACCACACAGATTCGTTCTACGGACAGCTAAAGTGAGGTACCCTGCCAATCAGACATCTTCCCGAGACAGGTTTTATGTTAAATTTCTTGAAAAAGGTTTAAAGGTTGGAAGTGTTCAGCGCAAGTCTGTGGGAGTGTATTGTTGTTTGGGTAATAATATTTTTGTTTTTTTTACTGTAAATTTAATTGAGACAAGCATTTTGTTTTTGTTTTAACTTGAAGGACTTCTGTTCACACACACACACACACACACACACACACACACACACACACATACACCCTCTTCCACACACTGCTTGTAAAAGACTTCCAACACAACCATCTTACACACATTCTCAACATTCCCTGGTTGCAAGAACAAGCCTGTGTAACTAAAAGGTCTAAAGCCTTACAGGGAAATTAAAGGTTGAAAATAAATAGTTTAATTTGTTTCACCTCTGACCCTTGTTTATGCGTGTTACGTGTTTACCTAGGAGTAGGGGCATCTCACCTGTCTTGCTAGGTCTGGGGAGGGTGGGTCCAAACTGAGTAATCATTGCATGTTCAGCTCTCAGGTTACACTTCAGGTTTCCCCGTGACTCTCCTAATTCCTGAAGCCCACCTTGCCACACCTTGAGCATTCGCCTACGTTGCAGCAAGATAGGCACCTACATACTTACCAAGGTGAGTACTGAGACTAAAAGTATCGGGGGTGGGGACCTAGATCTCGTCACTTCCTCAGTCTTCCTAGGTAAAGCACTACGTTTATCCCCTACTAGGCGAGGCCCAAAACCCTCGCTCAAAAATACCTAGTCTTGAACAAACCGTCATAACTCGAAAAATAATTTGTTGAACGATGAGATACTTTGATGTGTCATTAAGGGGAAGTATCTCTACCATTTGAAGTTTAAATGGAGTTTCTAGATGAAAGTAATTGTCTTGTAATGCGATTTACATAAGAGCTGTCTGGCCCTTTAAGAGTGCAGAAGGGAGCTAGTGTGTAGTGAACAATAGTGAATTGAGC
>JAJAGP010005653.1:0-30507 GCA_025084515.1 Ancistrus triradiatus | reverse complement strand
AGCACTGTCTGTATTAGTGTTGTTTATTAGCATTAGCATTGTAGCACTGTCAGTATTAGTGTTGTTTTATTAGCATTAGCATTGTTGCACTGTCAGTATTAGTGTTGTTTGTTAGCACTAGCATTTTCTGTGTATATTAGCATTGTAGCACTGTCAGTATTAGTGTTGTTTATTAGCATTAGCATTGTAGCACTGTCAGTATTAGTGTTGTTTATTAGCATTAGCATTGTAGCACTGTTAGTATTAGTGTTGTTTGTTAGCACTAGCATTTTCTGGGGATATTATCATTGTAGCACTGTCAGTATTAGTGTTGTTTGTTAGCACTAGCATTTTCTGGGTATATTAGCATTGTAGCACTGTCAGTATTAGTGTTGTTTGTTAGCACTAGCAGTTTCTGTGTATATTAGCATTGTAGCACTGTCAATATTAGCGTTGTTTATCAGAACTAGCAATGCTGCACTGTCAGTATTAGCATTGTCTGTGTACATTAGCATTGTAGCACTGTCAGTATTAGCATTTTTGTCAACACTACTATTGTCATTGTTTATTAGCATTTTCTGTGTATATTGGCATTGTTTGTTAGCACTAGCATTGTTCATGTATATTAGCATTGTGGCACTGTCAGTATAGGCGTTGTTTGTTACCACTAGAATTTTCTGTGTATATTAGCATTGTTTGTCAACACTTGCATTGTCGTTGTTTATTAGCTTTGTAGCACTGTCAGTATTAGCATTGTTTGTTAGCACTAGCATTGTCCATGTATATTAGCATTGTGGCACTGTCAGTATTAGCATTGTTTGTTACTACGAGCATTTTCTGTGTATATTAGCATTGGTTTGTGTGTTTTGTGTGATTGTACGATCTCAGTGCCTGCTTGTGTACCGTTAGCTTTGTGTCTCTTCCTTCTGTTTAGTTGTGTTGATCAGTATTAAAGTCACCTTTTTACGTAAATAGTTAGTGTTGGTTATTTTCTGAGCATTTCTTTGTTTCCATTGTTTTATAGCTGGATCTCTGTTTCTGCTAATGCTGTGGTTGTTACAAATACTCAATTCTACAGCGTGGTACAACATTAAATATTCCGTTTTGTTCTTCATTTCTTTCAACATTCTATTTTTCATTGCTTTGCAGATTGAGCTGCAGGACTTGTTGATCTTTTGCGATCCCAGCCTTGCCGAAGAAGCCAAATGCTGTGATGCACCGGATTCCGCTGTAAGACTGAGCGTTATTATTAACTTAAATTAATAAAATAACAAGCATCGCTTAAAGACCATCCGATAAACGTCTGTTCACTTTAACAACCAGGTTTTTAGGACTTATAATGAATTAAATTGTAAGTACCTCTGGCTGATCTTCTGTATTGTTTGTAATACTGTCTGTCGATGCCTTTTTGCCTTCCTTCAAACAAAGGTTTTCGTTTACGTTTGCGTGTTATGTTTCCACGCAGTTTTCTTGCAAAAATACCCTTTATATTTACAGTACAGTAGCCTAAAAACGCTACGTGACCTCGGTAATGTCTGTTCAATGGCCATTTTGGTCAGCGACCTGTTTCACAGAATGTAATGCGATTTTTAAATGCAGTGTACCTTTTTACTAATAATATGCTAATTATATCTTACTGTGTCTTAATACTTACAAACTATAGATAAAATGCCTAATTCCTCATCATATAACCATATAGAGCTGCAGTAAGATTGCCAGAGCCGATGAATGTGTGTGTGTGAGACTTTTTTTTCTTATATTTCATCAGTGTGATTTTAGAGAAACCCTCAGTCCTACCGCTGCCCCTCTGGTTACGGCCTATTTCCACAAAATGCTGTCGAGGCCAGGCCAGAAGCCCACTAATCAATGCCAGTGCCAGGCTGAGAAGGTAATATGAACTTTAATTATCCGTTCTGTTAACGTTGCGGCTTGTTTGTTTTTTTTAGTATAGGACCTTAAACATGAGCTCTTTCTGTCTGGCAAAAACTCGATGTGCATGAATTATTAATGTCCATTTACCAATACGTCCTGTTACCCACATTTCACTAAACAAGGGCAGGTTTACTGATATTTCAAGAACGGGAATGAGAACATTTAGGTGGTCTAATGCTTAAACATAAATGAGGATAGCTTTTTTTTTTTTTTTTTTTTTTTTTTTACTGTATAGGGAGATCCGGGTCCTCAAGGAGTGGCAGGACTTCCTGGACTGAAAGGAGACCAAGGAGAGAAGGTATGAACTGATTATTTGTTAATACTAAAATGGCAAAAGCGACGGATTTTCTTTGCCAGGAAACAAGCGATATGGTAATCACACACCGACCCCCCACATCCACAGAATGTCTTGCTGAATCTTTATGAGTGTATGCGTGATTTCTGCTAGTACTTAACTTTACTGCGTAGTACACGCAACATGGGTAATGAGAGGACGAAACAAATGCGTAAAAGAATTGTATTTGCGCGTTCAGATTTGCGTATCCTGGTACAATCTCACAGAGTACTGTAGAAGAAATTGCGGGTTCCTAGCTCACTGGCCCAATTGCTATAGTCCAATACCTTAACTCAAATTTACAAGATATAATAAAGGTGAGAAGAAAAAAAAAGATATGTCCCTCTCAGCAGAAAACAGAATTTTAGAATTTTTTGCTTAAAAAACTAAAACTTATTTAAAACTTATTACGACACTTGAAATGCAGCTCTTGGGGCGTCCCATTTGTCTTGACCATCTTTGAGATGTTTCTACACCTTGACCTCCATCTGTGGTACTTTCAGTTGATTGGACAGGATTTGGTAAGACACAGACTTATCTGTGTAAGGTCTCCCAGCTAATGATGCAGATTAGCTGATGAGCGTTTGAACCCAATTCAAAATCTTAAGTATGGTGAGATATCTTTGGCGTTGTGAGGCTGGATTTCCTCCAAACACCCTGGGAATATTGTTAGGATGCACAAACTTATGCAACGTGGCCTTCGTGAAGTACCAGGAGAATAGAAAATGTCCAAACAGAAATATTAATGGCTCAGTGAAGACGGTATGCTAAATACTAAGGGTGCCAACACAATAAAAAAAATAAAATCGGAAATCAGTATATTAAAAATGTAATGTTTTGGGTTCGTACTGTCTACAGTGATTAAATGTCAAAGTAAATATAAGACACATTGATTTTTTTTTTGTTATTATGGTTTGTACACGGCTGTATAGTACAGTAGCAGAATTGAGATTCTCAATATGGGAATACATAGTGTTACTGAATTGTACTGTGTAGTAGCACTTTGTGTGGCAGGGAAATCCATAGGCCTTCCATGAAACATGCCTCGTTAGCCTGCTGGGATTTGTCAGAGCTCTGGCCACTTCTCTTCTTGGCAGGAGTTCAGTGTCGGCTAAAGCCGAACAACTGGGGATCACACCACATTTTCTGCTCGTCATCGAGGTTGACTCCATCACGTTACATTTGTTTTGGATTTATGTCAGAACAGGAATCCAGAGCGAATGCATGTGGATTCAATTAGAAATCTGCCACAACGATGCGTGTTCAGCTGTGTACTGTACACGTCTACTGTTGTTGCATTGTACCTAATACAGCAAGCGTTGAATCGCGAAATGATTTAGCAAAAACTCAATACATTCCTCACCAAAGCCCAGGGTTAGGGATGCAAAAACACGCTTCAGCTCCCACCTCTTAAAATAACAGCTGAGAAGAAGAGTCCATTCTGGCCTTCCTTTTGACGAAGATTAGCACAAGGACATAACAGATTCTGAGCTTAAGCGTGTTAAGCAGATTCGTACAGAGTCTTTCGGAGGGTTTTCTCCCCAGAGAATATTAGCCAGTTTTGGAATGTTGGCAGCTGGAGTCGAAATTCGGTCACCACGGAATACGTAAACCGGAACGGCTTTTACTGTCCGTCAGGATATTGCTCTCACAAGATTGATGGGGAGATACAGGGATTGCCACAACCAAGATGGTCTTAAAGCTCTGTTAGTTCTCGGTTAGTGCGTGGCCCAAATGTGACAAAAACAGTTTGTCAGCTCGTTCTCAGGATCAGCTGGCACACTAGGAACAAAGACGTGACGGTTCCAGAGAGATTAACAGTTTAACAAAAAGTCAGCACTAGCTTGCGTGGGTAATCTGGAGAGTATGCCAGGGGAAGCAAGGATTGCTTATATGGGGAATAAAAGGGAATCACAATCAGAAAGAAAATGGTAGGCAGTGATCTCATCCCAGATGCTTCTGACCCCAGAGGAGTCCACGCCACTTCTGGACATCTGTTCTGCACAGAAACATTTTAAGTGGCATTTGTGAATGTAACTATGTATTGTAGGGCTTGATAAAGTAATCCCTTGCCCATGTGGCACTGCCGAATGAGGGATCGGAGATCATGGATCTTCAGGAGCAGGGCGAGAATTGTAGAAAAACACTCAAAACTGAGGGATTAAACCTCAAATTTAAATACTCTCACTCTTCAGTTTTCTCTCCTCTATCCACTTGTCCTCTTTGTCTTTCCTCAGAACTTCTCACTCCCTGTAAGTTCCTCTTTCTACCTTAGTCTCCACTTTTTCTCTCCAGTGTTTGTTCACGTAAGCCTTCTTTTGGTTTTCCTCTCTTCAGCCTTTCTCTTCACAGTTTCAGAAAAACAGACAAAGGCGTAACATACTGTGCCCACAGCACCTCCACAAAGGCGCTGCAATGACAATGACACATTTTTATATCTTTAATGCACATTTTACGTTATTTTATTCAACAGATATCTATTTTCAGTGGTTGTATAGCTTCTGTTTATTTAAACTATTACTATAAACTTTAGATGATAGTGTTAAATTTTGCATATAACATCTAAGCCGCCCAAGGAGGGTGACTTGGATGAGTCTTTTTGAGTCTTGGCCCTCCCAAGGTTTCTTCCTTGCAATGTTTAGGGAGTTTTTCCTTGCCACTGTCGCCCTAAACTTGCTCAATTTGAGGTTGGTCTTAGATATTAGAGGATAATCAATGCTGACTAAATAAATCTATCTGACTTTGACACTGGTCTGCCTTATATGCCTTGTCAGGCAGGTTCAGGAGACGGGAGCTTATAACTCAAAAGAATTCTGGATTCCCTCACACTGGTCACCCTGTTCTGGTCATAGATGGCACCGTGCAGCCCCGGATGCACAGAACATTATAAGGACACCTAGATGATAAGATATTACTGGTGTAATAAAGTTAGCCAGCATATGTCATCATTAATCACTCCCTTGCCCACCATTGCTTTAATCAGTTAACGGTTTAAATAAACCCGGGTTTTGGCAAGGAATGATGGTATTTAAAAATGTTAATGGTATTTTAAAACTGTGACGCACCAACTTTCTGCTTCACATACTGGATTTGCCAAAAGGCTGCCGAGTCTTCAGAAAAAGACACTATTATTGACACATAATGGTCGATAAATGGGACAAATAGATTGGATCAACTTTCACTATTATGAGGCTGTTAGATTAGAATGCTTTTTGTCTCTTTGATTATGCTTTCAAGTGGCAAGTGGGTTGAATGTAATTGAAGATGACTGTTTTGAACTATTATAAATAGGCTATTCCGTGACTTGTTTCCTCTCAACCTTCAAATTTTCAAGTACGATTAATAAATTATATGTAATGTATAGCTCTCAATGTCTCAGAAATGCTACTGTGAATGCATTGATCATAACACCCCTATTTATGCCTTCAGATCCCCTTTAATCGCCTGTGAATTGGCCTGAAAGGATATTAAAATATTGCATATCAATCCATTTTGCACATTTGAAAGATTCGGCCGAAAGCATAAATCATACCACGAGTTGCATGTTGTTTCATTCCGTGTTAATGCCTGCTGTTTTTTGCCTGTTTCATATGGAAAGTGGTCAGCGAGAGATTCTGATTGTTTTATTTGATGTAGTTCAACATGTGAATAGCCTACTGACATCTAAGCCATTGTGAAGTTAAATGGCTGTAATGACAGGTACCAATGCGTAATCCATGTGTTACCATCCTTCACTCATTAACGTGGTGACATGTCGCATACTCTGTATTCTGTTAGTGATATTGCCAGTTTCAGCGTCTTGCGTCAGCACTTATGAATTAAGAAATGTGGATTTGTCTATCAAATGTATTAATCCGGAGCTGCTGACCAACATGGCCAACACAGCACACAAGAGAAGGCAAAACGCCAGGGGACTCGACTGCCAATACCCAGCCTCTTACTGGCCAGCGTTCAGTCAATGGAAAACAACTGGATAATCCTAGAGGTAGAAAAGAGAGGTTTGGGACTGCTGTACTGTCTGTTTTAATAAGACATGCCTGACCCCAAGCATATTGGGCTCGACAGGACAAGAAAGGAGGCGGGGAGCGTTTGTTTCTTAATAAAGAACGCTCGGTGTACGAATGGGGAGGTCCTTTTTTGCAGAGCTTGTTTCCGCGACTGGAATACTTAATCATGAAATATCTGACAGTTTACCTACCTAAGAGAATTCCTGACCGTTCTTCTGGCTGCCGCTTTACATTCCACTGAGCGCCTCAGCACTGAGAGAACTATACAGTGTTGTCAAATATGTTACATTTGTATTAACTGTTTATTGTAACCGGGGACTTTGACAAATTTAAGTGAGGCATACCCCAAAAATCAAGAGCATAGGTGCTTAGAAAGCGCCTCATTAAAGCCATTTACTGGTTTCCCATCATCTGAGTATTCAAGCGCATGTACATTATACAGTATACGGCATGTACAGCCGATATCGGATTACTAAGTGCATGTAAACGCACTCCTGGGTGAGTGTGCCACAGTTGTTACGTATCCGAAAATGCATGGATGACCACGTACCCACAAACCCACAGACCATGTGGACTGCAACTGACCACAGACCATGGTCGCTCCCCGTCACGTTCGCCTACCCCACTTTCCCCGATGATTTAAGTTTGTTCTATGCCTACTTTGTGCATGCCAACAAAAGCCCAGCTGTTCGAGCTCCCACATCACCATGAGGCTGCAGCCTGGCCATCTTCGAGGGTCACGTGAGAAGGGTTTCTGGGTGAATCAACATCAGTAAAACCGGCAGTGGGCGCTTAGCAGCTGTTTTCATGGACGTGTTCAATATCTCCTTTGAGCAGATCGGCTTAAAACACAGCCCTTGACTCGACTACTGAGCAGAGCCTCCCAGTGCTGTCACAATGGAGTGCTTTGGAGTGATGGTGTGGCGAAAATCCAACAGAAAAGTCAAACAACACCATTACTGGACTCATTACCACATCCTGAAGGACCCAGGTCATCCAGCTGACACACTTTTCCCCCTTCTGGTGAATGGCTTAGGTCCTTAGACTCAAACTGAAGGAATCTCACTAATAAAGGAGCTAACTACCTTATGGGTTGAGGTTGATAGCTCATTGTTTTTTTTAACTTTTTATTTTTACTTTTAGGACTTGTCTAAAAGTAATCTAATGATGTTTTAGGTCATATTTATGCAGAAATATGTTCACAAATTTTCAAGCACCACTGTAGCTCTACCAGTCATTTGGGTTTGAGGATTTTCAGCTTGTATTTGGGTTCAGCTGGCAGCACCCAACACGTCTTGGCTCACTGTGGAAGAAGGGGGATTGAAAAGAGAGGCAAACATGCATATTACAATTGGATTCCCATGAGGTGTTGGTACAATATATCTCTGGTAATTCCTCTCACCATCTCTCCCTCCCATTGGAACTCATAATAACGCATGCCACCTGCCACAATTAAAAAAATTATATATGGTACATAGTGCTATAACATCATACTCATTTTTTCCAATAACAATCTATTACCTTCACAGTTTCATAACATTGTTGCACTGTTATGGCGGGCCAGTCCTTGTTCTCGGCTTTCTCCTCTAATTCTATCCTTTGGCATTTCTCTAACATCTAGAGGAAATGTGTGTTCGGTAAAAAAGAAACAGACACAGCGTCCCCTTTGATACGTCAAATGCAATTGGACAGGTTGAGTCTACGTTGAATAGACTAATATACCAAGAAATGGCACCTGATCTACTTTTATGGGGTTTAAAAATGTGATGTCCTACTAAATCAGCAGCTATTCTAATGGAATTTGGCAAATTATTATGAGTTGTATAATTTATAGCCGTTGCTCTCGACTGTGAAAGCTCTCACGAGTACCATCCACACGTTTTCTGGCATCATCGTACCGAAATAATAATAAAAAAAACACAAAACATTTCAAATATTTGTTTCACTCCGCTTGCCTGGAGTCCAGTGCATACTATTCATGTCCTCGACTTTGCTGCTGCTCTCTGGCCATTACGTTCCCAATTATCACGTAATATTATCTTGCTCTGCAGCTGCTGGCCACTGTGTAAAACAGACGCCCTCAACAGCTGTACTAACTGCTGTGGGAGTTCACAGGGCTGGCCTCTTGAAACCAGCTGCTTGTACACTTACTGGACACTTTATTAGGTACAGCCCCTTGTTTCAGTGCTCGTGGTCCATTTGATCAGCTCCACTTATCGTATAGAAGCAAAGTTAACAATCCGTAACGATTGATGATTCATGATTTCAGCCAAGGCATTCAAATGCGTGAAACTAACAAGAGTCTGTTGGGAGCGGGTTTTTAGGTGTGTATTATTGGAATGATATTCAGTATCACATCCTTTCAGGGCACGAGGAGATATGTGGGATGGATTTGTCAGAAGGTATCCCCATGGTAAATCAGGGAGCCCCTGTACATAACTCCATTAATGCATATAATGCCTTATACAGTGTGGATTTTCTGGGGGTCTGGAACGGATTCATTCAATTTACGTTATTGCTTATGGGGAAAATTTGCTCGGTACTCGTTGTTTCACTCATCGTGCTCGAGAAGCCTTCTGGAACGACGAGATTGACATCATTTAGCAGACGCCCTTATCCAGAGCGACTTACAGTTGATACAGTCATAAAGTCCAAGCAATTGTGGGTTAAGGGTCTTGCTCAAGGACCCAACAGTGGCAGCTTGGCAGATTTGGGATTTGAACCCTGGACCTTCTGACCCAGAGTCCAGTATCTGAACTGCTAACCTAACATAGATATATATGGTGGAGATACCACCATATATATCATTTATTAATCTTGCGTGAAGAAATGACGGTCAAGAGAGGAAACAAGTCATGGAATCACCTATTTACAA
Organism: Ancistrus triradiatus; assembly: GCA_025084515.1. Lineage (NCBI taxonomy): Eukaryota > Metazoa > Chordata > Actinopteri > Siluriformes > Loricariidae > Ancistrus > Ancistrus triradiatus. The sequence goes on along the minus strand of JAJAGP010005653.1, from coordinate 21,380 downwards.
TATCATGCAATAATTCATGGAGACGGATGAATAAAACAGCCTTAGTTCTCCAGCACCACTCAAAGCTCTATCAAAGATGGTTCATACACCAACTATAAACATGGAAACAAATGGCACATTACACGAAGGAACAGAGTAAAGGACAGATGGACTACAGTCTGTAATTGTAGAACTACAAAGTGCTCCTATATGGGAAGGGGAAGTGATAAAATGGACAGTGAGTGTAGAAACGCTGTGATTTTGTCCCCTAAATACCCCATGTCTGTTTTCCAGGGGGATCCAGGACAGAATGGCTATCCAGGTATTCCTGGTGAGAAGGTATGTAACTGCTCATATGGTTCTTTCATTCGGTGTCTGGTTCTAGATCTTGGCAAGTGTTGGCCTCACTGTATATTTGGTATAACTGGCACAAGAGTCTTGATCAGTGGCAGCAATCTTGATCTTTCATCATCGCAAAGTTAATGTTATTCCAATCCGTCTTCATTATATTTTCCCTGCGTGCTGAAAGATTGTTTGGAGGTCAGAGATATCCCCTAAATACACGCAGCAGCCGGGGGAGATGTGTTAATCCGGACAGGATATCTGTGCTGGATATGAATTTAAACGTGTGACACGATGTCAGCCCGCGAAACCCGAAACCTTGAGGATATAATGCACAAACATGTCCTGCCCGACAGACTTGAGCATGAAAACAGCCACCTTCCTAACTCGTTTCATAGCTGTATTGGCCATAATTCGTTACCGAAAATACTGATTGGCGAATGCAAAATACAGTGGTGCATGATGGTCTTGTGTACATAATTCAGTCAGACTTAAGTTCTTTTCTCAGGGGGACATGGGAATCGCAGGCTTGCCCGGCTTAGATGGTCAACCAGGGAATAAGGTGAGTTATTTTAATATTCCTTTTTCGTTAAGTTGTCCCCTTGCTGTTAAGTCTCAAGTGCCCCGGCATGTTTGTGTGCCCTCCGAAGAACATGCTGAGGAATTGCTTCCATCGCACCCTGAAATAGCCTCGAGTACATGTGAACCAGCAGTGTGTAAACAAGTGACATACTGTCATGCTACACTTCAGAAAGTGGGCCAGCCACCGTCTTAGAAATTCCACTCCGTCACCAGAGGCTCTCTGCAGCCATTCCTGCGTTGCAGGCCTGCGACGTGTTACAAAAGAGGTTCACACGGTAAAGCGTTTACCACTCTGTAAGGTCGCCATTCCTTCCCCCCAGCACTTAGGACGTTTTGGCACCGGGGATACCAAGTGGTTTATTGTTACAGGTGTTATTTTTTCCCGGTCTTCCTGAAAACACCTCTTAAGGGGTTGCCATTGTTGCATATTGCCGTCTCAGAATTCTCCGTGTCCATTTCTTCCAAAAAAAAATATCCGGAATACAGATTGGTCTGACCACAATACGTTTCCACTGTGTGATGGTCCATCCCAGATGCCTCCGAGCCCAGAGGAGTCGACGCCGCTTTTAGAAATGGTTAACATGGGGCTTCTTTTTTGTACAGTAACGTTTTAAGTGCCATTTGTGACTGTAACTGTATTGTAGTGCTTGATAAAGGTTTGATAAAGTAATCCCTTGCCCATGTGGTTTTATCAGCTATTGATGAATGACGGTTCTGAGGGATCACAGATCGCGGGTCTTCAGTTTAGGCTTTTGTCCTTGCTCTTTTATGCACCGAAATTCCTCCAGAGTCCTTGAATGGTTTAATGATATGACGCACTGTAGAGGGAGAAATATGCAAATCCCTTTCAGTTTTTCTTTAAGGAACCATCCGCTGTTTGACATCATTACTGTTTCATTTTTTTTACCACATTACTAGCCCTAAATTGCACACGTCCCAGCTTTTTTGGAACGTGTTGCAGGCCTGGAATACAGGAATGGAAATGGAAAATCTCAATCATGAAATGTCAGCCATTTTCAAAGGTTAATTGATCACACAACTTAAAAATAAATCGCGTCTAGAAAAAAAGATGCATCGGAAATCGCATGGCTGCCCTGCCTAGTGATTCCCAACCCAACTCACTGCACTCTTGCCTCCAGCGAGTCGGTACGCTCAGCATCTGTAAATGTGAGCAGGCCTCTGATTGTTTTGGCTGGCTTAGTGGCCCCCACGTGTGACCCTGACCAAGAAGAGCGGGGGTGACGCGGGGCTTTATTTCCGGCCGAGTTTTATTTGATTAGTATCCTAACGTGGCTCTGAAATACAGAGCTGAACCTTAATGAAGGTGCTGCTTTATGAAGGTCAGGTCTGATATATATATATATATATATATATATGGCAAAGATATTAAGCTCTTAATGGATGTAACAACAAATCATTGGGCCAAAAAAATGCACTCCCATGACATGGGTCGCCATTTGCTCACCCATTTGCAGGGAACTGTTGTTGAGAAAAAGCTGGAAACACAAAGACAAACTCATGTGAAGCTTATAGTTCTCAAATACAGCAAAGAATCCTTCAGAAAACAAGAGTCTTTCAAGAAGAACAATAACAATGCAGGTTTTGTTAAAAGCAGGTTGCTGTCTATAAATGAAGAGCATGGAAAGTTGGATTCAGAGTGGTTCTGCAGGGTTATCTGGACTCTGAATGCATCTTTACTTCCATTAAGCATAAAGGTAGAGGTGTCATGGTTGCCAGATTCATCACCAATCGAGCGTTTATGGGCTCAGCTGTGACGTGAGCTAAGGCAACCTACAAGTGTGCAGGATCTACAGTCTCAGCTGCAACATCTGTGGGAAAAAGATACCCTACAGAACCAGTTTTCCTCCATGTCCAACCATATCTCATCTTGTACCCAGGCTAGAGGCGGCCTAACAGGCTACTAGAGCCTTCATTCAGTTGGACAGTTTTCCCTAATAAACGTGTGCTTTCGTTCTAATATTGTAATCACTTACATATATCATCAGTACATTCACACATATGAAGTATCACTCGATCCCAACTACTCCTTCTTGATGAGTTTTTTTGTTGTTGTTAATGAGTGTATTTGGCCTCACATTTAATAAACTAAGTGGGAAACATTTTTCGTCAGCTGTTCACTGCTGAGTCATTACAAGAGCAGCCTGGGATGTGCACTGAGTTTCTGAGTTTCTTATTAATGGTAATATCTCTGGTGAGATGTGCAGATTGTTTATGTTGTTTTCATTCTTCTTGTCTGTGTAGGGTGAGCCCGGATCAGCTGGACAGCGAGGGCTTGATGGAGATAAGGTGTGTAAGTCCACCTTGCATGACTCGCTACAGAACTTTGCTGGAACTCAATTGCTGCATGTCATTATTCAGTGCTTGAAAAGTACTGGAACATGCACCCCTCACCCACACATGGCCAGAAGTATTGGGACACACCGCCCCGCACATGGCGAAATGTATTGGGACACGCCCCACACACGGCCAAGAGAATTAGGATACGACACACGCATGCGGCCAAAAGTATTGGGACATGACCCTGCATGCTGCCAACAGTATTGGGACATGCCCCTGCACATGGTCAAAAGTATTGGGACACGACACCTGGACGTGGCCAACAGTATTGGGACGTACCCCTCGCACGTGTCCAAAAATATTGGGACACCTCCCTGCACATGGCAAAAAGTGTTGGAATATGCCCCCACATGCGGCCAACAGTATTGGGACAAGACTACTTGCACGCGACCAAAAATATTGGGCGTTGTTCAAAAGTATTGGGACACTCCCCTGCACGTGGCCAACAGTATTGGGACACGACACTCGCACAAGGCCAAAAGTATAGGAACACAACCCTGCATGATGTTCAGAAGTATTGGGACATGACTCCGCATGCTGCCAAAAGTATTGGGACAGGCCCCTGCACGTGGCCAAGAGAATTAGGGCACAACACCTGCACGCGGCCAAAAGTATTGGGACATGACTCTTACACGTGGCCAAAAGTATTGGGACACAACCCTGTAGGTTGTTCAAAAGTATTGGGACACCCCCCTGCACGTGGCCAACAGTAGTGGTACACACACCCGCACATTGCGACATGACCTCTCCACGCGACCGAAAGTATAGGGACACAACCCTGCATGTTGTTCAAAAGTATTGGGACATGCCCCAGCATTCTTTCTGTTTGTCACATTTCAAGCACTGTTGTAGGTCCTTCAGGAAATGCAGATCTAGTTTATAATTCTTAGAAAGGAGGATTGGAATCGGACAAGAAAATAGGGTGAAATTGTTTCAGAAAAGCATCTCATCGCTGTACTTATTAGCATAGTGCTTGATCAGCTCAATTTGTGCTAGTGGTCCACATTGGGTCAAGAAGCTGACTAGGTTCCTGTTTTACAGTAAATGGAGTAGAAACATTTTATATAGGGGTACCTGAATAGAACATTGACTGATAGCACTTCTTAAAGACGGACACCCAAGTATTATTTGCATGGGCTCTACCCCATTCTCATAACCAGGGGTACATACTGTTTAAAGCTACAGTGCCATTGTTTTGCATTAATGACCGATGTGAGGTAATCAAGAATTTAAACTGCTATATACTAGGACTGCTTGTAATGGTTCAGTGGAAAAACCCCATGAAAAAGCCGTGCCCTTTACCGTATTGATTTACTGTAATCCCCAAAATCCAACCTGATTAATAAGTGAAGTGGCTCCGTTGAGTCGGTGCATTTTGATCTCTTTCCCAGGGTGAAAAGGGAGCTGCAGGAGAGCTTGGTCCCAGTGGAACACCTGGAGTAGATGTAAGACGTCATGCATTTAAGTACTGTGCAAAAGTCTTAGGCCACCATTAGATTTGTTGTCTTAGCAATGCGATTATGACCATATATAACATCTTGTCAACGATTGGACCCAAAGACTGTTCCCCTTACGAAAAGTGGTTTCTTGGCTGCTACCCTTCCAAAAAGACCATTCCTGATGCTACTATTGGTAAGTCTAAGGGGAAGTCACACTATAGCCTGTTATTTTTCCAGTTGAATACTGCATACACGTTTTCTGGTTGTATTCTAATAAAGAGACTGAGAAATAAGTATATATGTCCGTTGTACCTTTGCTAAAACAATGTAACGGTGGCCTAAGACTTTTGCATTTTCTCAATGCCTGCTCATGTTAAGCAAAAAGAGATGCCACGTGATCTTTCACACACAGTTTACCTTGTTGTACTCGTGATTTACTTGGATTACCATGGTGGGTACAGTATAAACCAGAGCACTTTGAACATCTCATGCTTTGAAGCGCCGAGCGAGTGGAAAAAATCGTACGAATTATTTCCTGTTTTAAACGCTTTGGCATTTGAAGAATGGTCCTCAAGACATGCTACCCAACCGTATCTTGTTCCATGTAGCTTTGATGGTGTACTATTCCACGTAACATAACATGCAGCCCAACAAAAGACGTAATGCTCCATGCTGTGCCTTTTATGGTCATAAATCGTGGAGGTGACCTCTACAAAAAGGCTCTCAGAGGCTACCTTTGGGTAGTGTACCTCTTGATGACAGATTGTTCACTGCTAGACATACCTCTGTGACATTTGCCCACAGCTGGGCCTGTAGATCCTGCACACTCATAGTTTATCGAAGGTGGCATCTCAGCTGGTCCCATAATTGCTCGATTGCCGATAAATCTGGCAACCGGGCAGGCCAAGGAAGTGTTGCAATCTGGCGGAGGCATTCCTGGGCGAGCGGTATCCTCCTGAAAGAATGCCAGTTGGAAGCCCTGCCCTGAGAGGCAACACATGATGTCCTGCACATAGCGCTGAGATGTTAGTGTCCCTCATATCACTTCTCTGGGTGATGACAGTTTTATTCGATGGTTCCCTAGATCATCACACTAGCAGTTGGTGAGCTTTTTATAGACAGCGGGGGAAGCACTTTTACGCCCTCTTGTGGCATGACCCAGTGTCTAATCGGACCACACCTTTAATCATTTACAGACCTGCCTGCGATGGAACCGCGTGCCGAGATTTACAGCAATCCCACATTTCTATCAGGGTGCTTTGTTATTTTTTGGAGTATATTTAAATTCGTTTATTTAGGTTCTCTCTATCCAAGGTTCTACAATGCAAGCAGTTAGTTCGCATTTGCGCCTTCTTTTTAAAGGAATATTTATTTAGGAATCCTGGTTTTAGAACTCATTGGGTCTGTCTCAATTACTTAGTGAGCACCCTTGTTGCCTACTTCCTATGTAGGGTGTTCTCTATGACTTGAGAGCCATATTAGTCTTATATTGGTTAAGCAAGGTTTTGATACATCAGGGGCGTTTCTAGACTCCTTTGTCGTACTGGGGGGCACACAGGATTTAGAGGGGCACAGCTTTCTGCTTGCCAGTCAGTCATAGGGGTACAATTGAGCATAAAAAATAAGGCTTTTAAACACGAAATAGGTGAAGTGATTAAATGCGACAGTGAGCATCACTCTTCCATAGATGGGAAATGAAGAACAAGTGAGGGCTTAAGAATTTTTTTTACGAACGCATGGCTGACGTCCTTTTAAATATTTGCGCATTAATCCCCATTGATCCATTTGACTGAAAGCGTTAGCCGGAAGGAAGGATGCTGGGGTATTATGGGAAATGTAGTGCCTGGAGTGAAGTTGCCTGGAGTGTCCTGTAGTTCTGCTCAGCAATCCAGGATAAAATTGTACCTGCTGTTCTTCATCAGCAGAAGTCCCACCTATCTGGAAAGCTCCAGGAGTCTCCCACATAGTGTTAGCGACCTCCTGACGCCTACAAATGTATATGCAATATTTTGTCATTTTATTTTTTTGAGTTTAAGAGACAGAAAGAGCAAGTAACGGAGTGAGAGTGACAATGCGAGCACCCTGATTGGTCTCTGTTTGCAGTAAAGTAGACCCATCTGTTTTCTCTGTGGGTGGGCTTTCCAGTCGATCTCTTTCATTGTCTCGTTTCATTGGGTTAAATCACTGTAAAAAGACATGTTAAGGTTAGTTTAACAGGTGTCATGTGGTGCTGCTTTGCCGAAATGACTTTTTTGCAGGGTGATATGTCTGTATAAGGGGGAAGGCTGCTGAGCTTGGCACTTTGTCCCTCTTTTATATGTGTGTATATATGGTACATCGAGTGAATAGTGACTATTCAGAGATTGGGAGCCTCACTTTCATTATTTCTTATGGAAAAATGTCTAGTTTGTTTCTGTCTGTTCATACTCCACCCACTTTCAATAGTGTCACCATAATATAGTGGCAAAGGAGACTTTCCGAATGGGCTGCCTGTGATCTGATAGGACTTGACTCACTTGTCTACAGTGAGAGAAGCGTGTGGTTTTGCATTGTCTTGTACCTTAACCGCTAGGCTACCACAGTCAGCTGTGTGATGGTCCATCCCAGATGCCTCTGAGCCCGGAGAATTTGATGCCGAAGCTGGACTTGTTTAAAATAAGCCTTCTGTTTTGCACGGTAAAGTTTTAAGCGGCATTTGTGAGTGCACCATGTTGTAGTGCTTGATGAAGGTTTGTCAAAGTAATCCATTGTTCATGTGGTTCTATCAGCCGTTGATGAGTGACGGTTCTTGATGCAGTGCCTTTACCTGTATCGGACCAAGACTAAAATTAGAGTAGGAACACGGATGCCACAACGGGACGATCACGTTAAATAGAACAATACTCGGAACAGCCTTGGAGTCGGCCACGGAGGGAGACCACGTCCGATGGGGTGCCTCGTCATGACAGACATGTTGATTGTTGTGACGTTTTCATACTATGGTCTTGGCTTTCCACATATTGTAACCATTTTAACAATATATATTCATTTCCACAGTTTTGCTTCTGAAAGGTTTTTTAAACTAGACATGGACAGCAGTTGTTAAGTCGGGCAATTTTCTTTTGTCTTCTCAGGGTTTTAAAGGAGATTCAGGAGCTGAAGGCCAACCTGGTCCCAGAGGGGAAAAAGTAAGTCTGTAACGAGCACGGTTTTGTTCTTCACACAGACGAGCACAGAGAGAAAGAGAGAGAAATACAGTGGCAGTAAAATGTTTATCACCTTTCTGTAGTTACTTGTTGCCTGGTCTTCGTCCAAATTATGGACAAACACATTTTGATCAGACGAATAGCCCACAGATAATTGTATTTGTGACATAATGTACTGTGCAAAAGTATTAGGCCACCATTATAGTAGATATACAATTGTTTTAGCAATGTTATAATGACCATGTTATTTCTCTTTATTAGCATACAACCACAAAATACAGAAATTTGGATGTAGTATTAAAAAACTGAAGGGTGGCAGCCAAGAAAACTTTTTTCAAAAGGTAACAGGGTGAAAAAGTTCATGAAGATCAGTGGAAAAGACGATTGTGGAGGGGCGAATCCAAGTTTTGGATCCAGTCGTCGACAGTGTTACATATGGCCATTATACCGTTGCAAAAAACAACATATCTAACAAAAAATGGCGGCCTAAGACTTTTGCACAGTACTGTAGCGCAAGAAAAAGTATGTAAACCTTCCTGCTAATGACAACTTCAAATGTCTGGTACACTTGACCCAGTGGTTAGTACATAACAATATGTAATGTAGAAAGTGTATATTCATGTTTTAAATGCTCTACAATAAATGTAACACTGTTTTAACCCTATCGGGGCGTAGCCCTGTTATAGTACTGTAGTCCATTTACTGAGTGACTCTCTCTTTCCTTTATAAGGATTCCACTCACGCCCTCTGCCTGCAACCCACTCTAACAACAATCAGTCATTGTGAGCAGGCATCCTCTGTTAGCACAACAAATTTCCTACTAGGCTTCTACTTGTTTTATCCCACTACTACTTCGGCTTAATTACAATTCAGTGTTAACACTGCTCATCCTATAATACCTAACCACAGATAAATACAGTGGTCATGGCAATCACTTTGTCTGTTGAGCAAAATCCACACTGGAGTGGTCCATCTGTCTCCAGTCTAAATGTGTTCCGTATCTAAATAAGATACACGTTCAATTTGAAGCAGATTGAAACAGAGTTGGAGGCTGCCTGAGGTCCTGAGCGAGGCAGTGAGGCACACGCAGCCGTACATTGAGATAAGATTTTAATCAGTGTGTGGGAAACACTGCAGTGCCTTTGGCTGTTTGTAAAACGCAGTGTTGCTTACACTTACTTTGGCTTTTATTTCGTTGCAGACAGTATGAACCCAAGATGTTTCATGTGTCTGGTCACTTAATTTGTTAGTATACGTCCACGCCAGGCCTTCAAGACATCCAAAAAAAAGTTGAAAGAGCGGAAATTTAAGGCTAGTAATGAGGTGATTTCAAACAGGTGATGGTAAGCTTGATTTGGTACAGAACCAGTATCCGTGAAAGTCAATGAGGAGAAAAGGTGGGCAGACGAGTTTGTCAACAAATGGCTGAAAGGACTGAAGGAAAGACTGGAAGGGATTTACATACATCTCCCTCTACAGTGCATAACATCATTAAACGATTCAGCCAGTCTGGAGGAATTTCAGGTCCTCCATCAACTGCATCATGAACATTTACATTTATAGCATTTAGCAGACGCCCTTATCCAGAGCGACTTACAATTGATACAATCCAAGCAATTGTGGGTTAAGGACCCAACCGTGACAGCTTGGCAGAGGTGGGATTTGAACCCTGGACCTTCTGGTCCATAGTCCAGTACCTTGCCTGCTAGGCTACCACAGTCCCATCACTCATCAATAGCTGATTGAAGCACATGGACTTTATCAAACCTTTAGCAAGCTCTACAATACAAAGCTACATTCACAACTGCCACTTAAAACGTTACTGTACAAAAAACAAGCCTCATCTTCAACATGTCCAGAAGCTGCGTCGACTCCTCTGGGCTCAGAAGCATCTGGGAGGCATCATGCAGTGGTCGAACCGATCAGTATTCCAGATCTTGACTGACTCATCAGTAGGTTATGAAATGGCATGGATTGCCTGTCATCGTCATGTGATATAATAGGTGCTTATGAATCTCCTCAGTACCTTATTTGGAGTAACATGAGGGCCTGATTGATTAACAGATTTCAGCAAAACTGAACACAAGTGAACCAGGATTCGTACGTGACTGCCTTTGATGACGTGTATACCTTTGAAGGTATACCGTGGTCCTAGCGTCTTGAGGCACAGCTGTCATCTTTGATCTCCACATAAAAATGAGAGAACTCAATGTTTCCTGTGAAATGATGCTGCTGAATGAAGGACCTTCATCGGGACCTTGAGGGGCTGCGTCATCAGTGACAGTCATCAGTGCCTCTGCAGAGAGGGTCATTGTGGCAGTGCAGAAATACAACTCGAGTCTCATGAAGAATGATGAACGGAACTAGTACATCATTAGCCTTGAAGGCAGCGTATGTTGCTCTAAGATCTCAATGTACTTTTTCGCATTAATGCTGCCATCACAGGAGTGGATATGACCTTTGCCAAGGGCACTGACCCAGCCCCATACCTTGACAAATTCTGGCTTTTGGACTTGTTCCTGATAAGAGTCTAGATGATCCTTTTGGTCTTTGGTCCAGAGCACATGGCGTCCATTTTTCCAAAAAAAGATCTGGAATACTTATTGGTCTGACCACAATACACGTTTCGGCTGAGTGATGGTCCATCCCAGACGCCTCAAAGTCCAGAGAAGGACATGGTCTGGACACGGTTAACATAAGGCATCTTTGTTGGACAGTGATGTTTTAAGTGGCATTTGTGAATGCAACTCTATTGTAGTGCTCGATAAAGGTTTAATAAAGCAATCTCTTGCCCATGTGGTTCTATCAGCTATTGATGAATGACGGTTCTTGATGCAGTGCTGTCTGAGGGAATGGAGATCACAGGTCTTCAGTTTAGGCTTATACCCTCGCCCTTTGCGCACTGAAATTCCTTGAATCGTTTAATGAAATTATGCACTGTGGAGGGAGAAATATGCAAATCCCTTCTAATCGTTCTTTGAGGAACATCTTTTTTATTAGCATTTCCATCCTTTTTTGGGATTGTATAAAGTGGTCTCAGTTCTTCTGGTACCCCTTGAGACTTTTATGCATGTGCCAGACTATTACACATCGATGCCGAGTGTATGTTTTAAGCGCCAAACGTTTACACTACGCGCGCTGAAGTGGTACGTTTGGATATACGGAATTGTCAGAAAGATGAGTCGAGTGGAAAGTGATCAATTTTCGCTCCAAACGTGGCTTATTCATAGACTCCTCACAGAATAGGAATGAGACCAATTGCTTAAAAGAAACCCCAAGGTTTCTTACAGGAAAGCAAATAGCAATTCCACTCTATCTGCCTCTCTGTCTACATCTTTCTTTCTTTCACACACACACATTTGCATCACTATCCTGGTGGGGACTTTCCATTGACATAATGATTACTGTACCTAATTATCCCTAACTTTAACTTAACTTTAACCTAATGGATATCTTTTTCAAAAGAAAGTTACTGTTTCTGTAAAGGGAGCATCCACATGTCCCCACAAGGTTAAAAAGTCAGCTCTGTACTTGTGGGGACATTTGGTGCTCACAATGGCATATAAACAAAACAACCCCCCTTCTCCATCCGCCACCCTGTGTTTATTTGGGTTGGACACCTATCCCTGAGCAGTAGTATGCGTTGTCATCAGTGCAGGACGTGTGAAGTAGGCTCGCCGAAGAGATTAAAAGGACGTCCGCTTGATGCTACGCAGTACCGTTCTAGCCCTTTGTTAACATTACAGGGCTTTTTGCTGTGTGTATGTTTAAATGTGTCTGGGTTCTGTTAAGGCCCCGTTCATGTCAGGACAGGACGAGTCAGTAAAGTCACTCTACTTTCAGGTACCTAGGATTAGGTGGAATATATGGTACATATAACATTTCATTTGATTCTCCTTCTTTGTGAGTTCTTTTTGGTCTGATATTTGTCATAATGTATTCTGTAGCCACTTTCTCTGCGCTCATATCCTCTGATCTTTCTCTCTGACAGGGAGATACAGGCCTTCAAGGTCTGCCCGGTCTTCCTGTAAGTATTTTCCTGTGCTATATATTAACGCAACGCCTTACAGTATTTCCGCGGTCACGATGCACACATCAAAGCGAGGCATAAAGTCACAGTGCTGACACGTGTAACTGCGGCAGATTAAAGCCTTGATATTTTTGTAGCCGTCCTCCCTGACAGGATCCTGGCACTGGGACGAAATGCATTATTAAGAGCTTTGGTGAGGCGCTCCGCTGTGACATTTCTAATACATGCCACCGGATGTCAGGTCCACACCCACCGAGCTTAACTGACATCACTGTGATAGCCAGAGGTTGTGGCCGGGGTCGTTGCTTCGTAGTCACTGTGCACTCATGACTTGGGGCAAAACCAGTGCTTCCATTGATGGAATAACCTGGCAGTTCAGTATATTCAGTCTTTGGGCCCATAACGTCGCTGAACCTAGACCTGACCGACTGCAGCGAACCCAGATCTTAGCACTGCCCCCGTAGGCTTCTGTGGTAGGCACAAGGCATGATGGGTGCTTCACTTCAGCCTCTGCTCTTCTTACCCTGATGCGCCCGTCTTCTTCTATTACTCCAGAGTCCAATCTTTATGCTCTCTAGCAAATTGAAGCCATTTTTGCCGGTTAACCTCGCTACAGGAAATGGCCCCCCATTATATACAAAGAGTACACAAAAGAGTACTACTTACAGTAGGACAGGCACATACACGTACGAACAAAATTTACAGCTTGTTATAAATAAGCAGCGGAAAGTCATACACTTGGACAGAAAAGTCTCAAGTCAGACCGAGTTAGAGCAGTCTCTAGTCCAAACACGCACATGAATCAGGGTTGCCAGATCCCAAGAGAAAAAACTGCAACTACCAATATTTGTAAGCAACTTTACAGAACAATAAGTTCACAGTCGCTTAGAACAAGCGGACTTGGCAACCGTGACACAAGTGATGGACGTTCGCTCTTAAACTCCCGCCTCTGCTCATTGATCCACAGTATCGATTGGCTGTTTTGCCATTGGCTGTTGCGTTCCGAGTTAAAAGACAGATTTTTGTTTCCTTGTATAATTTGTTACAGTTAAAACGAACAGCTCTGTGCAAGTCTTGTCATTGCTTCTGAAATGTGACAGCAAGTTTTGCTTTGCCTGGAAAGCTGTGTGTAGGATCTGTGCTTTTGCCAAGTTGCATTATGGGTTGTGTTTTTTATAACGACGTAATCACACCAAAAGTTAACACCAAAAAACGAACGGGACTCTGGATGCACTCTGATCTCTGCGAGTGCCTCTCTGACAGTTGTTCGTATCAACCTGTGGAACAATTAAGGTTGAACACGCGAATTTTAAGTAAAAAGGAAACAGGATGAAAAATAAATCTTATTTTAGTTATTAAAAAAAGTAAACGAAATACATTCTTTTGAAGCTTGGAATATCCCCTGAGTGGCTGTGCAGCATCGAACTGAAATGTGCTTAATGCTACCAAAAAAGATGTCGTGATTAATTTTGAAAGACCTGACACATTAATTCAAAATCGACACTGTTAAAAATGTTTTCATGTTAGAACAGGCCTAATTAATAATTTTCTGATAGTTCCTGAATTTCTCTGTTACACAGAGAAGTTGCACTATTTTTCAAAATGAGAGATTTTTTATTTAAAATGTTGGAACACTTTGGCCTCACCATTTTGAAATCGATAAGTAATCAGAAGTGACTAAATGGAAAAATGAAACCCAATCCTGTGTGTGTGGCGTGTAATACAATGCAGTGTTCTTTGAATGTTTGTGAACCCTTTTTCGAATTTTCTATATTTCTTCAAAATATGGACCTACTTCAGATTTTCCACACGAAAAGAGTCCTAAAAGTAGAAAAGATAACCCAGTTAAACAAATGACAAAATATTATAACTTGGCATTTATTTACTGAAGAAATGATTCCTCCGTACAGAACAGCTTCAGCTCTGGGATGTTTGGTGGGTTTTCCTCCTCACATTAGCTGCTCGCTCAGGTCCTTCCACAACACATTTTCCATTCCATTGGGATAAGGTCAGGGACTTTCATTTTGGTCATTCCACTTTTAAAATTAATTCATTCTTCTTAAAACCATTCTTTGGTAGAACGACTTTGTGTGCTTATCAAAGTTTTTTTCCTTAGAATTCCTGATTATCAATTCAGAATTCATTGTTTCCAATAATTATGAAAGCCGCCCTCCTGCCCAATTCAGCAAACAGGCCCCAACCAGATACTAACTACCACCACCATGGTTTTTCACAGATGGGATAAGGGTTTCCTTATGCTGGGAATGCAGTGTTTTTCCTTTCCTTCCAAACATAACGCTTTTTTCTTTTTGAAACCAAAAAGTTTCTATTTGGTCTCTCCTCCCCAAAACATTCTTCCAGTATCCTTCTGGCTCGTCCACGTGATTCTTTAATCAACTGCAAGATGAGCGGCAATTTTCCCTTTTTTTTGGAGAGCAGGGCTTTCTCCTTGCAAACCCCGCCATTGCACACCAGTGGGGGTTGTTCAGTTTTCTTCTGATGGTGGACTCATGACATTAACATTAGCCATGTTAGAGAGGCCTTCCCAGTTGCTTAGAAAGTTACCCTGGGTCCTTTGGTGACCCTTGCCACTATTAAAACGGCCTTGGCCTCTTGGAGTGATCTTTTTTTGGTCACCACTCCTGGTGAGGGTTAAACAATGTCTTGAGTGTCCCTCCATTTGTACAACAATATGTCGGACTGTGGAATTGGTGGAGTCCAAACTCTTTTAGAGATGGTTTTTGTACCTTTTCCAGCCCCCCTGATTAGCATCAATTAACTCTTGTTTGAGCTTCCTCAGAATCTCCTTTGTTCGTACCATGATACACTTCCACAAACATGTGGTTTAAGAGCAGACTTTGATAGACTCCCTGTTTTCTTTAAAATAAAACAGGGTCCCCCACACCTGATTGTCATCCCATTGATTGAAAACACCTGACTCTAATTTCACCTTCAAATTAACTGCTAATCCTAGAGGTTCACATACTTTTGCCACTCACTAATATGTAATATGAGATAATTTTCCTCAATAAATAAATGACCAAGTATAATATTTTTGTCTCATTTGTGTAACTGGGTTCTCTTTATCTACTTTTAGGACTTGTGTCAAAATCTGATGATGTTTTAGGTCATATTTATGCAGAAATATAGAAAATTCTAAAGGGTTCATAAACTTTCAAGCACCACTGTAACAACAATTGGTTGATAGCTCCTCGTTGTTTCATAAGGAGGACACGTCAGCCAAGCCAGTGTTAAATGAATGAAATTGGAGAGATCAACAAATACAAATGAATTAGCTTTTAATATATCCGTTGTGATTCTGATGCATTTAACTACATCTATTTCTCCTATTAATCTTTCTCAGTCTCTTTTTAAAAACCTGAACAGAGAACGAATTCATGCGAGTCATGACCTTTGTGCGATAGATTGCTCGCCATTTTCTGCAGAGTTCTGCAAATGTTACATCCCTATATGATCTCACATGTTTGATCTCTTCATCATTCCAGGCTGTATGTGAAGGACAAAAAGGAGAGCAGGTAAATGCATTCGATATTCCATGTAAATCTGGCAACATGCATCTCTATGAATAAACCTTGTGCTCGGCTCTAACAAGATGGCAAGTTTAAGTGTAAATAATATAAAAATACATTTGTCCAGTGTGTGTTCTCCAAAACGTAATCAATTGTTCTTCACAGGGACCACCCGGTATTGCTGGAGAAAAGGTAAGTGTAGATCTGCTAATGAAACCATAATCTCTCATGACCAGACACAAGTTAGACATTCAAGAAACCATCTGTAAATTGGCTTAATGACAAGAAAACAAAATGAAACCTTCTCACTCTTTCCTCATTTTCCCATTGTAATAGATTTTAACATGAATTACTGTTCGGAGCAACACTTAGTTTAAGACCACCTCAAATCAGAAAAAGCTGGGGCTGTAGGGATAATGCAAATACAAAAACACATTAGATTTACTTTGACTTCTGTTTCATTGCGGACAGTATGAACCCGGAATATTTCATGGTTTGTCTGGTCAATTTCATTTGTTAATAGAGATCCGTTTCTGCATTTCAGGCCTGCAACACATTCCAAAAAAAGTACCACTCTGTAATGTTGCCATTCCTTCTCACCTTTACCTACCATTCCTAAATGGCCTTTGCCAAGGGCACTGGCACAACCCATGGCACATACCATGACAGAGCCTGGCTTTTGGACTTGTTGCTGATAACAGTCTGGATGGTTGTATCTTCCAAAAAAGATCTGGAATACTGTTTTGTCTGACAACAGTACATATCACTATGGTGTGATGGTCCATCCCAGATGCCTCCAAGACCTCTGGCGCCACTTCTGGACATGGTTATTGCAAGGCTTCTTTTTTACACAATAATGTTTTAAGTGGCATTTGTGAACATAACTGTATTGTAGTGCTTGTGGCCCATGTGGTTCTATCAGCTGTTGATGAATGTTGGTTGATGCAGTGCCGTCTGAGGGATCGGAGATCATGGGTCTTGACTTATGAAATAAAAGTCAAAGTAAATGACGGGAACAATGCGTTCATTTTTTGTAATTTGCGTTTTAAGTACCGTCCGAACTTTTTCTGGTGAGGGGGGTTTGCAAAACACAGTCCTTAGAAAACTCGATTGGGAATTTTAACCGTACAGAATTTGTTGTGTTTTTGTTGGATATTGCTTTTTTTTGTACTTGAAAGGCTAATGCTTTTGGTGGAACCTTGACTTGCTGGAAATATCTTTGAGTTGTCAATGAATGGTCAATGCATTATCATATATAATAGTACTGTGCAATAAAGGGCCAATACAGGAAAATATTACAGAAATGCTTCCCACAATTGAAATGTTGCTTTCTGAAGGGTAACAATCATATGGTATTTGTCATAAAGACCATGCTCCTACAAGTGGCAAATTAATTGGGAAACATTTTTCAATTACTTTAAGTATATTTCTTTAATTCTTGCAAATTTCCCATCCAATAATTTGCTACTGAGACCATCAAAAGCTTAATATTAAGCCGTTTTAGGTTTGGTCCATTTCTTTTTTTTGTTTTTTTTTCTTCATGGCCAGGAGCGTATTTCATTTCGAGAAGTACTGTGCTGCACCATTGTATGTGGTGTGAAGACAACCTTGAGGTGTGGAGTCCAATACATTTTAAAGACACCTGTGTCTTCTCATCTCCTCCCCAGGGAGCGGCTGGCTTGCCAGGTCAGCAAGGAACCCCAGGAAAAGAGGGCAAAAGGGTGAGTAATCAGAAGCACGGCACAGACAGACAGAAAAAAAAACAAAGAGAGCATGTGGGTTTTTTCTTTTTGACTGAATGTACAGTACTGTGCAAAAGTCTTAGGCCACCATTAGATGAGAGATACAATTGTTTTGGCAATGCTATGATGACCTTATTTACTGTAATTATTTCTCAGTCTCTTTATTAGAGTAGAATCAGAAATTCAGGAAATTAGTATGCAGTATTAAGAACTGAAAGCAAATCAGAAATAAACAGCTTTTATAGGCTACAGTGCCAGAATATTTAGCAGGATCCTTGTACTGTCCAAAGAAGATTGATCAGGAATGGACTTTTTGAAGGGGTAGCAGCCAAGAAGCCACTTTTTCAGAAGAGGAACAGGGTGAAAAAGCTAGGATATAATAAAGCTCCCAAAGATTGAATGAAGATCAGTGGAAAAGAGGATTATGGGGTGACGAATCCAAGTTTTGGGTTCAGTCGTCGACATTGCAACAAATCTAATGGTGGCCTAAGACTTTTGCACTGTATTGTAATCCACCATAATGATAGTTTTTGGTGATCATATGCTGATAAGACTGTGGGACTGTGGTGGCCTAGTGGTTAAGGTACTGGACTATGGACCAGAAGGTCCAGGGTTCAAATCCCACCTCTGCCAAGCTGCCGCTGTTGGGTCCTTGAGCAAGGCCCTTAACCCAGAATTGCTTGGATTGTAAGATTGTACCAATTGTAAGTCGCTCTGGATAAGGGCGTTTGCTAAATGACACAAATATAAATGTGATAATCGTATGTTGTTGTTGTATTTTAATTGAACTGTGCGTCTGAGCAAACACCCCGGAGACTGCGTGCTGTACAACATACTTGTGTATAGTAAATCTGTATCTGTGTTTCCCAATTCAGATTTATCAGATAGTTCATAGATAGGCTACATTCTACAGGAAACCTTTACATGCTACACATTTTCTACTCATTTTTATGCCTTGGGTTCACAGAAACGCATCTCTCTCTCCTTTAGGCTAAAAGTGAGAAGTCCCTGTAAGAGAGTGCATATTTTCTTTTACACCTGACCAATTAGGACATAACAAGGCTGAGACTGAGGTTTTGTTTTGTCTGTATATGGCCGTGTTTTGTATACAAGCCCAGATCAGAAAAGTATCCGTTTCTTACATTGTGTTTCCTTGCAGACCGTACGAACTCATCATGTGTTGTCAGGTCCGCTTCATTTCGTTTGTTAATATACCTCATTACTAGCCCTAAATTGCTCCCATCCCAACTTATTTAGCAATGTCTTGCAGGCCTGAAATGCAGGAATGGATGTTTATTAACAAACGAAATGAAGTTGACCAGAAAAAAAGCATGAAATATCTTGGGTTCATACCGTCTGCGATACTCGTACATTGATGTGACTCACTGGGCTAGCTGGAACTGATAGGTCCTGGAATTAAAAGAAAGAAACAAACTGTGGCAGCATCTATGAAGTTTTGTGTAATAATTCGAGAAATCTGTTCGAGCAAGACATCTGCCATTTCTACGTGGTGCTGAAAAAGTGGCGTGATGGCGTGACCTCAAGGTGGGATGATTGCAGCGTATTGCTGGCTGGCTGCAGTGCTGTCTCTCAGCGTCAGAGTGTCACACCCTACCTCCTTATTGAGAACAGCAACTCGTGATCAGATTACCCCCGCCCCTCCATTCAATTTATGCTGTCTGCGCAGGATGGTCTGTACTGACAACAAAGTCCTGCTGAATGGTCGAGATATTTCACTAATCCCTTAACATCTTAGACAAGCCTACTGTTAATCCCGAGGAACATTTGCAGATCAGCGGGTGGAAGATGTTTGTTTGTACTCATTAAGCCGATCTATTTGAGTCTTTTGTTTCATGGTTTATGCCCACTTTTTTTGGTGAGGGTTGCTTCTTACATGTACTTTGACTTTTATTTCATTACAGACAGTATAAACCCAATACATTTCATGCTTTGTTAATTAACGTCCATCCCCGCATTCAGACCTGCAACACATTTTTAAGAAAGTTGGGACGGTAAAGGCCAGTCCAGTACCAGTACTCTCTTCTTCTACTCTGCTTTGTATTGTGTGCAGCATGTGGTTTTGCATTGTCTTGCTGAAAAATGCATGGACGTCCCAGGAAAAGATGTCGTCTTGAAGGCAGCTTATGTTGCTCTAAAATCTCAATCTACTTTTCTACATTACACAGTGCCAATGACCTTTGCAAAGGGCACTGACCCCACCCCATACCATGACAGAGCCTGGCTTTTGGATTTGTTACAGTCTGATAACAGTCTGCATGGTCCGTTCAGTCTTTATTCCAGAGCACATGGTGTTCATTTCTTCCAAAAAAGATCTGGAATACTGACTGGTCTGACCACAATACACATTCCCACTGTGTGATGGTTCATCCCAGATGCCTCCGACGCCACTTCTGGACATGAGGAACAGTCAAGTTTTAAGTGGCATTTGTGAATGTAACTCTGTTGTGACACACTTCTGGTCTTAAACACCTGCCTACGCTCATGAACACAGGGCATTATTTGGCATTGAACATCTGGAAATAAAAGACAGATTTTTATTTCCTATTATAATTATAATTGGTCCATGTTCTGTGTGGGGCACAGGAAGACGCCAAACAGCAGCGACCACTTTTCTTAGATAGTAAATAAAGAAATCAATTTGAGATATCACTATAATCCAGTTAAGCAGGATGTTGACCGGACATTTCCATAAGTCACGTAGTAGTTTAGGTACTTTGCACATAGTATCTTTAATTATACACAGTATGAAAACATTTCAATACAGTAATTATTATCTTTGACTGCATCTTTTCTAAAACTTGGACCACTTAGCGAAAACGAAAAATGAAGTAGAACAATGCAGGGTTTTTTTTTTTTCTTTCTTTCAAGACTACAGTTCTCTTTTCTGCCAGCAGGTGTCGTAAGCGTTGGCTCGGGCTAGTCTTCTGTCATTCAGATGTGCCTAGGATGTATGCAAGTCAGATTTTTATTTCCCATTCTAAAGATCTCGGCGCTTATGGCGTACAGATGTCGATCAGATGGAAGTTAAATGGCGCATACCCGCATTTAAAACAAATATTTTATTGCCAAAGCTTACAAAAGTATTAAGAGCACCCGGGGCAGTAATAAAGAAGATGTAGCTGCCAGGTTAAGGGGAGCACAGGGCCTCGCTGCTGCGCCTGAGAAGGAGAGTGGTAACTGTGTATGACTGCTTTGACAGTTATGTTTACAGTGCAGTGCTTGTTGTCTGTTGATTGACACAGCTACACCGTAGCAGCTGCATCTGTGCGCTGCTCTCTGGCTGACATGTGTTGTAAACACAGACCTTCTGGTTTGCAACACTGGCTTTCCTCTCAGGAGTACCTCATAGTGGCTTTGTCTCACACTACGGCCTGTCTCTCTTCAGGGAGTAAATCTACAGTAAAAAAAAAAGCCTAATAAGGGTAACACGTGGTGCGTCTTCGCCCTCGTATCGTTTCCTTCACGCGCTCTGTGTTGACATGTTGCCCCAAGGTCGGCAAGAGAGAAAAGCTACACGGTGCTAAATTGTTCCGCTGCCCTTGAAAGCCACTCTGAAACCACCGAACATCATTCTGTCTATTTAGCCATTTTATCATGAAGACAGCTGGACAGCCGACTCTAATGCAGGTTTTTTTCCGCATTTCTTTTGATCGTCCTTGAGCTGTTTCTACTCCGTGATTGGAAAGGACAAATTGTGGTAAATTCAGTTGATTGGACGTGATTTGGAAAGACACACACCTGTCTGTATAAGGTATCAATGCATATCAGAGTTAAGATACCAAGCCACGAGGAGGTAAGAACCAAAAAATCTGCTGCACTGAACGTTCCCAAGAGCTCGGTGGCCTTCATAATGCTTTACTGCAAGACGTTTGGAACAACCAGGACTCTTCCTAGAGCTGGCCGCCCCACCAAACTGGGTAATCGTGGGAAAAGGGCCTTGGTAAGAGAGGTGACCAAGAACCCAATGGTCACTCTGGCTGAACTTCAAGGATCCTGTGTGCAGATGGGCGAAACTTCCAGAAGGGCAACCATCACTGCAGCACTCCACCAATCTTGGCTTAATAACAGAGTGGATATAATGTTTTTGTAGCCTTCAGGCACTTCAGGCAGCTCTACAGTCCGTTCTTTTCTCCCCATGGCTTGGTTTTTGCTCTAATCAACTGAAGTTATCA
>JAJAGP010005652.1:0-30512 GCA_025084515.1 Ancistrus triradiatus | reverse complement strand
AATGCTAACTGCAGCCTGCATTCTGGACAAGATTTCTCTTTCGGTTGGCAGCTTTTTAGGGCCCATTGAGACTTACTTGCACTAAGAAAACAGCAAACAACGAAAACCGAGACAAAAGGTTCCAGTCAAAATGTGTCAAGAACCGAATTCGACGAGGTTCGAGGTGGTCAAGAGCTGAGATACCACTGTGTAATTTAGCTCCAAGTTTTGAACGTTACTTGTAGCTTAGCTAACTGAAGTCATATGTTCAATGTTCAGCAATTATAATTACAATTCTGTAGCTACACTGTAGAGGTACTTCTAGTTTAGCTTACTATATTTAAAGAAGTATTAAGGGATAATATAGCCGAGTGCCATTTTGGATTGGAGTTTATTGTAGCCTAGCCACCTACAGAACCTTTTTTTAAAAAGTAGCATTGTTTTTTTAAGATCCTCAGAAAGTAAACACATTTTAATTCCTAGTGTCATACAGTACATACTGTATGCTTCTTCTTGATTTCCTCCAGCAGGTGTTAAATGATAAATAAATAAATATATCACGGATTAACGAAGATTTAGCTTTAGTGAGGAACCAGCATGGTGGGGGAAGCACTAACGAGCAACCGGCTACAGGTGTATCGTTTCGGCTTTTCTGCTACTGGAACTGTAATTGCACGCTGACTCCAGCATGCTCGTGTGCAACTGCTGATTTTGAGAGGTAATTAATGTTTAAATCACCTTGTCCTGTTCAATGTCATGCTGAATGCCACTCGTGTGTGTACACGCTGAGAGTTTATTATTTTTTTCCCCTTCTTTTTTGCTAAACAAGCCTTGCAGGGTTAGTTTGTGATAATTAAATTCATGCCAGCTCGTGTAATCTATTTATGGTGTGCATACACTGTGAAAGATGGAAAATAAAATGGAAAGGAAAAGACGGCAAAGAAAAACACACTTCGTATCAGCAAATATATATAAAGAGAAAAAAAAAAAACATTGTCACATATGAGAGTTGGCCTCACAATTACAAATCTGTTTGGAGCAAGGTCTCTCAGGATACATACACCAAGGTCCTGCTTATCAGTTTATCAGTAAATAATACTCGGTATAGCCATTTTCTCAGTCTGTAGAGGTTCAAATGTAGCATTCAAATGTACATTTAGCTCATGGCTGCATTACGGACTACTTGCACAATGTACCATGATTACTCTGTATATCTGATCTACTAAAAACTCATTACCTTCTCTTGGAAAACTAACCATTTGATATGCAAGTAGCGTGCCAGTACCACATTAGTAGTGTTGCTATTACCTATAAATCATAGGGTTTTTTTAGCACGAGGTCTCAGATTACAATCTAAGTTCAACAGCTTTGAGTCAATCATATCCCGTATGCCTGCTTAACAGACAGGAAGTTATCTATGTGCTAATATTACCCACATATCATGGCTATTAAGGAGGCATCACACTGTAAGCTGTGAGCTAAACAAATCCATGAATCAAATCAACAAGAGGACGTGAGCTTATTATTAGTAGTTCACTGTCAGGGGCAATGGTTAGTGCTGTCATGTCACTACACTGGGCTGATTCTGCACATTCAAGTCTGTACAGATCTCCTCTGGGTACTCTTGTTTCCATTACAAAGTCATGCACTAGGTTAAGTGGCATCTCTAAAAAGTGCCCCAGTGTGAGAGTGTGTTTGATAGTGCATGTGCCCTGCAATGGACAAAAACGTGTACACAAAAACACCGGGACACTTTGGAGATGCCAGTTGACCCAAGGCATGTTTTTTTGGAACGTGAAAGGACCTGGAGAAAACCAGATAGGAAAAACTTGCAAACTGACCCTGATATTACAATCCAACTTGTGTATACCAGTGGCCAGGGAAAGCTAGTTTGCAAGCAGGTAGATAGCCAGTCTCCTAACTTAACTATGTTCCATGAAATGCTGCATGGGAGTCAGAATATCTAGTTAATATAATAGTACAGTAGAACCTCGATTCTCTATGTTAATTCATTCCAGAAGGCTTGTCGAGAACCGAAAAGAGCGAGTACTGAGCAAATTTTTTCCATAAGGAATAATGTAAATTGTAGTCATCTGAAAATCCACACTGTATAAGGCATTACATGCATTAATGTATTGTACAGGTGCTCCCTGATTTATGGGGATATGTTCCGACAAATTCATCACAAGTTAAATGTAACATGAACTGAGGAGTTTTTGGAACGAGTGTTTGGTATATACTCTATAATACCAGAAATACGGAAAGGATACTATTAGTAATGATAAGTAAATTAATGTTTAAAAGACTGACATTAACTTACAGTTGGCCAAGTAAATTTATACAAAGCTTGTTTTATAATAAAGTGTTGAAAAATACCACGTCATCTCGTGAGTAATGGATTGAAAGTGAAAAGTAAAAGAAAAACACTTACTCTATTGATGAACTCTGGGCGCTAGCATATCTGTAAAGCTAACTGCAATCTGTGTTCTGGAGCGTTCAGTTCCTGTTTTGCTTTCGGTTGGCTCTTATGAACTAACCACTATGTCTGTCTGCTGCCTTCACTGGTCAGAGCTGGTGCGGTGCAAGCTCACCTGTGATATGTGCAAGTTAGCATGAATGATTCAAAGGAAACGTTCATAGAATTGTAGTTTCATTTACTTGGCTTCTTTAAAAAAAGTATTTTGTATTTATGCTAAATCTTAACAGTAATCTTTCCGTTCTTTAGTCACCTTTTCCTAATTGGTGTTTTCCAGTTACCAATCTTTCCCGTGTGCAATTTATAGACTTATATAGACTTATATGGAGTGAGGAGATCCCGTCTGACTTTCCCCTCAGAATGGGTCAATTATGTCTGTGTAGCACCTGACCAAGCTTTGTATCTACAGCATTTCATTATCATTAAGACCCAGTGACTTTCTGCCTGTTTTCAAGAGAGCTAGCTTAGTCAGCTGCAGGGTAACTAGGTCAGATCTTTAAAGCTCATTTGTCTAAGATAAAAAAAATCTCTGTTTAAAACACTGCTTTTAATCAACACACTGTGTATAAAAAGTCGTATTCAAGCTGTCAGTACTAACTGCTGCACCTGAACAAAGTCGCTACATGATAATCTGATTACAGAAAATCTATAATTGATATAATGAGTCATGGAACTACTTTATATAAGACAGTATGTTCAAAACTAGACAACAAGCAGGAGGGAAATTCACAGCATAAGGGTATGAAACAGAGCTGATCCAGACATAAACAGTCGGGTCATTGTAGAGCAGATAGACATCACACTACATGGTGCAAGTAGTACATCTGACCATCAACAGCTAGTATTCAACCATATCAATTGGAGCACAAATTGTATCAGAATTAACCATTTCTTTCTGCACTATAAAAGAACTCTATGAACTCGTCCCTTGTGCCTTGAAGCTGCTAATTTGTTGACATCTTGACCAAGGTGTCAAGATGAAATTAAAATCTGAAATTGTAACATGATAAATGATACCCTTTGGAATTGGATGTCTAAAATAGAAGATATATTTACAGTGCTTGCAGACTATCAACAACACATACTATAATTTGTGTCCTTGTAAATAACATGCATGTCAAGGACCTTGTCAAAATGATTAGTAAAAGTAAACTCAACACACTTTTTTTTGTACTTTGTTAAGGTTCACAGTTCAGTCTTCGACACTATATTTACAAGAGAAGTATGTGACAGCTTACGTATATACATGGGAATGAAAATCAAAACTATGATACAGTTCATAGCTCTGCCCTGCCAGACAAGACACAATAAAGATTATTCGATATAAAACCAATGAACGAACAATAGAACTCATTATAAGTTTCCTACAAATACTTTATCATATGCATTTATACAGTAACTATCACTTAAATATGTATGAATTAGATTTTCAGATGTTGCCAAATGTTTTGATGGCAAAACACAGAATATGACGATAAGGCATTGTTTTTTGTAAGGCGTTAAACTATGCTATGGCACGAGCCAAGAAAACTTAATGATTCAAGTACAGTAACTGCAACAGCTGACAGGAGGTAACAGCAGGCTTAAAGATGGATGAAAACCTTGGGCGTTTACTAAACCTACTGCAGTGCTTTTCCTGCATGAGCTTTGTTCATAATTTCCATTAGTTAACGCATAATAAATCTCAAGGCTGAACAACAATGCTTTCATTTTTGACCTACAACCAATAGAAATTACACTGAAGAAGAGTTTTCTTAATTAAAAAAGTTGTTTTACTTTATTAGAAAATAGATTTATTTGCCCTGCATTTTTTATTCTTAGAGCTTTATCTCTTCTTTCTATTCACATAGAAAGAATGAACAGTAATTCACTGTCTAGAGCTCATAACCACCAAAACCTGCTTGTGTAAAATATTACATTTATTTACATATTTGTATGTTAATTTGCACATCCCATTTCAGACAGGGGAAAAAGAAAAGAACAGGAGCGAAAAAAAACTCAAAAATTATTTCCATAAAATTAAAGAGCAATTTATTTTTAAATAAATAAATAATTTAAAAAAACTTTCCAATTTTCCGTTCTCTTGTGTTGTCTCTTGTTGAAGCTGATAGAAAGATAACTCAAATAACCACTTGTTACAACCAAGGTATGCAGAAAAGCATCTCTGAATGAAGCAGATGAGCTACAGCAGCAGTAGACCACAATGGGTGCCACTCCCGTCAGCTAAGAACAGGAAAATGAAGCTACAATTCACATGGGCTCACCAAAATTGGACAACAGAGCAATGGAAATACACTGACCGGTCTGATGATTCGATTTCTGCTGAACATTTGGATGGTCAGAATTTGGCGGAAACATGAAAGCTGGTGGTGAAATGAGGTGAGGGATATTTTCTTAGCACAATTTATGCCTATAATACCAACTGAGCATCGTTTCAACACCACAGCCTACATGAGTATTGTTGCTGACCATGTCCATCCCTTGATGACCACAGTGCATCTTCTACATGCCAGTTCATATAGCTCAAATCATCTCAAACTGGTTTCTTGAACATGACAGTGAGTTCATCGTATTCAAATGGCCTCCAAAGTCACCAGATCTCAATCTAGATCACCTTTGGCATGTGGTGGAACGGGAAGCTTTAGAGCAGCTTCACACCATTAGTATCTGTGGTTATTTAAGTCTTCTGCATTACATGCATTTTATATAAAATATTAAAAGATGAATAACTGATGGTTTCAGTCCAGCAATGCCCAAGGTTTAACAAACTAAAATGAATGACCTGGATAATCATTAGCCATGACAAATGTAAAATTAGACTTTACCACTGAATTATTCACATTGTAGCTAGAGTTTGTACATTCAAATCCTGTAAAGTGTCATTAACATAATGAAACTCATATGATGTGTATGCTTTGCCATCAACACATTGTGGATTTCCTGAATTTACAAAATGTGTGGAAATGTTCTATAGGGAAAAAATCTCTAGTTTATCACCCAGTTTCAGTCTGCGCTTCATTTTCTCTCAAACCTGACCACGCATAATTAAAATGTTTTTAGATTCTCCGCATAGATCTTATCAAACAAGACGTCCATGCAAATCTGTATAAACAAGGTCCTTAGAAAACTATTAACAATGACTTTTTCGGAGATTACAAAATAAAGCAAAAACATAGAGAACTTTCGAAATGGCAACACTTCTGTACAATTTGTTACATTACACTTCCAAACTGTCTGGTCTCATCTTTCTGTTCAGACACTTGTACAGTTGGGAATCTCTCTTGTGCTTTCGCAGGCAGTGATCATTCCACCTGGGTACAAAACAAAATAGTTAAGGAATAATTTGAATCCTCCATACGCATAATGGCAAGCAAGTGGCAAACTAACATAGCTGCCTCAAAGCAAGCTTTGATTTGAACACCAAAGATCATGAGGAGAATAATAATTACAACCCCAAAGCAGAAAAAAGTTGGAACTGTATGGAAAATGGAAAGAATAATAAAAAAAAGGTGTTTTGTACACTTCCTTTGCCTTTAACTTCATTGCAGACAGCATGCACCCAAGATATTTCACGTTCTGTCTGGTCAACTTAATTTCATTCGTTAAGAAACATTCATTCCTGCATTTCAGGCCTGCAAAACATTCCAAAAACGTTGTGATGGTAAAGCATTTACCACTTTGTAGTGTTGCCATTCCTTCTCACAAAACCAAGGATGCCATGTGATGAAGTGTCTCGGGTTTTATTTTGTCCCATTCCTCCTGCAAGCACTTAAAAACTGCAAACACAGTCTTAAAGTACATGGTTGTCATTGTCGCATTTTATGTTTTAAAATTCTCCACACATTCTATAATGGGGACAGGTCAGGACTGCAGGCAGGCCAGTCCAGTACCGGTACCCTCTTCTTCCATAGTCAAGCCTTTGTAATGTGTTCATGTGGTTTTGCATTGTCTTATTGAAAATGCATGGACGTCCCTAGAAAAGATGTTTCTTGAAGGCAGCATATATTGCTCTAAAATCTCAGTGTACTTTTCTGCATTAATGCTGCCATCACAGAAGTGTAAATGACCTTTGCCAAGGGCACTGACCCACCCCCAGCCTGGCTTTTGTACTTGTTGCTGATAACAGTCTGGATGATGCATTTTGTCTTTGGAATACTGATTTATCTGACCACAATGCACATTTCCACTGTGCATGGTGTGATGGTCCATCCTAGATGCCTCTGAGCCCAGAGAAGTCGACGCCATTTCAGGACATGGTTAACACAAGGCTTGTTTTTTGTACAGTAATGTTTTAAGTGGCATTTTTGAAAGTAAGTATTGTAGTGTTTGATAATGTTTTGTCAAAGTAATCCCTTGCCCATGTGGTTCTATGAGTTATTGATGAATGACGGTTCTTGATGCAGTGCCATCTGAGGGAGCAGAGATCACAGGTGTTCAGTTTAGGCTTGCGTCCTTGCCCTTATGCACTGAGATTCCTCAAGATTCCTTGAATCATTTAATCTTTATTTGCACTGTATCTTCATCCAATCTTTCACTGGGGAACCATGATTTTCTCACACATTTGCTGACTAACTGGAGATCCTCTGCCCATCTTTACTCCTCAAAGACTCCTTTCATGGATACTGCTTTTGTACAAAATCCTGAGTACAATCACATGTTGACTAAATAATTGTGATTTTAAATAGGTATTTAAAATCACAATTATTTAGTTTTTTTTCTTTGCTCATTACTTATTACTCATTACATCAGGGCTAGCCTTAAATTGCTCCCATCCCAACATTTTTGGAATGTGTTGCAGGCCTGAAATGCAGGAACGGTCTGTGGTAGCCTAGTGGTTAAGGCACTGGACTCTGGACCAGAAGGTCCAGGGTTCAAATCCCACCTCTGCCAAGCTGCCACTGTTGGGTCCTTGAGCAAGTCCCTTAACCCACAATTGCTTGGATTGTAAGATTGTACCAATTGTAAGTCGCTCTGGATAAGGGTGTCTGCTAAATGCTGTAAATGTAAATGTATATTAACAAATGAAATGAAGCTGATCAGACAAAACACAACATAACTTGGGTTTATACTTTCTGCAATGAAATAAAAGCAAATGCAAGACACACTGCATTTATTTGCATTTTCCAAACTGTCACAACGTTTTCTGATATGGTTGTACTTGTATTGTTATGTAGGACAAAGAAGCCTTCATTTACAAAGTGTGCATTTAAAGAATACAAACATTTCTAGGCCAGTGGTAACTCGGTGGTTAATGTACTGGACTATTAAACAGATTGTTGATCAGGTCAAGTCTCTTTCCCACCAAGTTATCACTGTTTGGCCCTTGAGCCAGGCTCAAAAATCTCAACTGCTCAGATTGCACTTTGTTAGACTGTATCTGTATAAGTTGTTGTGAATGGGGGTTTCTGCTAAAGGATCAAAATGATAACCCACTCTCTACCTTCCTCACGCATGGCCAGCTGTGCAGGCTCTGTACAGAGCCCGTCCAGGCAGGGGGCATCATCTAGCCACCACATGTCCCCACAGTGGTGGGGACTATGCCGCTGCACTGGAAAGGTCCAGCCAGAAATGATTTCCAATAAGAGATAGAAATATCCAAAGACCCCGTGGTGATGGACACGTACCACTCCTGGGACTTGAGCTTCATTCTCAGCTTTACTGCACAGCAATGTTTTGACTGGAAACACTCACAGAGGGATTTGCAATATACAGCAGCCTCAGTGCCGAATAACTGACATTTAGATAGTAAAAAAGATGGTCTCTCATACTATAACGGCTGTATATTGTACAATAAAAAGAATAATTGATTTTTCTCTAAATATCAAGCTTAATCTTCTCCTGGTAGCCTGTTACATCTTCTTTCCTTTTAATCACATAATCAGTATTCCACTGCACTAATTGCTTATTAGAGGCAATTAAAAGCAAATTTGCAGTCATTAACCAATTACACGATCACAGAGATGGAGCCACATTGGAAATTAATCTGCTGTGGTTTACTATAGTTACCCCTCATCATTAACATGTGTAAGCCTCAGACCATGAAAGCATGCATTAAGACGGGTCCTGCCTGTTTTATATTCTCTGAGGCTGAAGTTGTATTTTTTTAGACCTTTATGGGTACTGCTATGTTTAAGATCACAGTAGGGTCACCCACATCTTCTCTAAATGATCAAAATGACTTTCATTACTGCAGAAGCCGCTTTGGTCTTTCAAAAGGTCAACTCTGCTTCAATGCAAATGAATATCCCAATATAAATCGACTCAGGTCATGAAGTTCTCATATTGCCCAAAATTTTATTAAAGTACAAATATGTATGCGTCACTCACGCTTAACACGGACTTCCAAGTCCTTCTCCATGAGCTCTTTAGGACTCGAGAACTCGCTGAGCTTAATTTTGGGCGTCGTGTCATTTTGGTCCACTGTGCCGATCATCTCTTGCTCCTTTTCGTGATTCACCTCAGCATATATATTAATCCAGGGAATTTTTCTGGAAGAAAAAAATATCGCACTGTATTACTGATTAAAAAAAAAAGAAATTAACATTTCTTTGGTCGTTTTCTTAGGTTAAATCCCATTACATGTGGGTAATGTGGCAGGTATCTGAAATAATCTCCTCAAAAAACTCTTTTTGTATTGAACCAGTTCATAAATTAAACTATTTTTTCCAAGGTACTCTCTCTGAGGACAGAGTGAAACGGAAACAAGGACAGAAGAATCAATACTGACCCTATCCTATGTCCCTGTTTTGTTATATCTTCAGAATCTGTGCATTTTTTTTTTATGCAGTCTTTTATGACTATTTCTTTTCTTCAAGGTTCAACATAGTTTTTGAATTCTACTGCCACATGGGTTCGACCAACTGTTGACACACACAGCCAAACTCTGCATTTGTTCACTAAACTGGTCTCACTACCTGGAGCTAACCTTTTTCATTGTGGAACCACTTTACCTCAGATTAGTATGCATCTTTTATCTGCAGTGTTGGTGAGGAGGTTGTTAAAAAACCACCCCAGTTGTTGCCAAATGCATCAAAATCCAATTGACATTTTGTGTTAATAATGCAAATCAGCTCATCACAAATGGCCATTAATCTTAAGCACTTTATTGTTCCCCCCCAGTTCTTTCATGTATAATATATTGAGAGTACTGTATTAAGAAACTTGTGTTTGTTTCCCATGGTGGGTTATATCTTCTTGATGTGTGGACAATGTAGGCTCATAAGATAAGTGGAGAGCCGGATTGTAGTGTCAGGTCCTGGTTTGTTTCATACATTAACCGGCTAAAATGTGACTTACATAGACACTCCTTACAAAAAAAAACTCACCCAGATAGAAATGTCGAGTTCTGGCAAAACTCAGTGTGGCAATATGTAAATGATTAGCGGTGTGGTCAGATCCACACATAGGGCGTAAAGCAAAAGCCCTTTAAACAGACTCTCAGAAGCTACTTTTTAGTTAGGGTACCTATCGCCTGTTCTATCATCACTATAACTGGTTACCAGTTTAAATTCCGGCATTGACTACAAAATACTTCTCATAATCGTAGATAAAGCTCTACATGGGCCGGGCCGCCACATTAATCTGTGTGAACTCCTACATCCACTCATCGACTTTGTTCACAGGGTGCAGGACTTCTTTTAAGTTCCCTAGAATAAATAAGAAGTCCACAGGCAGGGGGAAAGGCTTTCTCATACTAACATACAACATTAGGGCAGATAGAACAGCTCCGAGCATAGCAGCTCAACACAGTTTTAATTGTTCACACCATACAGACACAGTGAACATTTCACTACACTTCCCTGTCTCGTCTGGACCATTAGCCATGAAACTAAGATAGCCATATCATTAAACTACTCTACCACTGATAGCCAGCAACTCACACCTTATCATTGGCAGTGGTGTCGTGAACAACCGACATTTACTTGCAACTGTAATCATCTTTAGCAACACATCCAGGATCTGTTTGAAAATCCGGTGATGGTCGTTCAGTATGGAGTCCTTTGGTGAGTGCTTCAATCCTGTTTTTGCTTTGGAGTGAACACGCTGCTCTAACTGCTGGTGAGATAATCTGGGGAGCCATTGCATATGAACAGTCGGCTCACCCCTAGTTTTGGGATACGAGGGGCACTAAAACAACTCAGGAAATGTGCAGGACAATCCTGCGCCATGTGTGTCCTCTTATGGCAGGCTTCCAACGGTATTTTTCAGCAGATAATGCTTGCCATATACATGCAAGGGTTTCCCATTATGTCTCTTCCCAATTGCCACACTTCCTTGGTGTGCCGTCGCCAGATTTATTGACAATCAAGCATTAACCATCTGGGACGGGGCAGCTGGGCGGGACGCCAGCTTTGGCAATCTACGACTGTGCAGGATGCTCCAGACCTAGCTGCAACATCTGTAGGCAAATTGCCGTGCCACAGATTCCATAGAAGCTGTAATGCCTCCATATCCAATCCGTATATCTCATCTTGTATCCAGGCTAGAGGTGTTGCAGACAGGGTACTAGAGCCTCCTTTCCATTGTAGCAGTTTCCCCATTAAACTAATGCTTTCACCTCTAATATTGTATCACTTTACATATATCATCAATTATGTGTAAAGTTTTGTTTGATTCCATGGACTCCACAAGTTTGTGGCAAGACCCTTGTGATCCATGTTAAGCCTCCGTATGATTTTCACATAAACCAATAGCATCTTGTGATGTGTTACTGAACGCTTGGCTTCTCTGTCTTTAAGTGCCACCCATAAATGATAATGGGGTTTAGGCCAGATGAACGCCTAGAGGAAAGTAAGCAGTCATTCGGCAATAAGTCAGTCATTCCTTTGAGGTTCGTTTTGGATCATCCATACTGCTTCAGAGGGAATCCTTCTCCACCAAGCATCCAAAACCCATTTATTAAACACAAGTAGTTTCACCAGTGGCTCTCAGACTTTTTGCCCTCAACTAGTATACTATTTCCCACAGTCTTCTTCATTCCTCATGTACTGGAGGGTTTATTATTAAAGCAAGGGCT
The DNA here is from genome assembly GCA_025084515.1 of Ancistrus triradiatus. Lineage (NCBI taxonomy): Eukaryota > Metazoa > Chordata > Actinopteri > Siluriformes > Loricariidae > Ancistrus > Ancistrus triradiatus. Next base: position 19,041 of record JAJAGP010005652.1, on the reverse strand, counting down.
AGAATCCTCTAGATCCTCCCTCTGGATAAAGGATTGGGACCTATGGTTTATAAGAGCAGACCATACAGATGGTTTCTCATATAACAAGAAAGATAATACCCTAGATGTTTCTGTATTACCATTTTCCCATCTTGGCAAATTCAGTAATGGGTTTGCAATTTCAAAACACACACAAACGCTAACTTTTCCTCCTTATACATTTTTGGATTCTGTGTTTTGTAAATTATCTTCTCGATTTACTTAAAAATTGCATTAATTAGCTTGTCTGTCAGTGTGACATTTCAATAAAATGATTCTCACTATAAATGATTTAGAGAAATGTGTATCTATAATTGATGGTTTCAGAGTTTTTCTATATATAAAGACCATGTGCGTTCATTGGCTACATAAATTATTTATAGACTTATAACATTTTTTCCAGCAGTGACACCTGAATGCATATAAAAGCATTTTTCTTCAGGGCAGCATAGTCTTTTTGGGTAATATAATTGCAGAGTCAGCACTGTGGCATCAGCAGTAGGTGTTGGTACGGATAGATGACGTTGAAGATTCAATTTGAACTGTGTGAAGTTTTGAAAATGTTTCTTTCCGCACAGAAGTTGGACTGACATTGCTAAGTTGAATCTACTGTGAAAATGAGCTATGATGCCCTTCAATTGAACTAGTCACGTGTAGGTGGTACTCCACACCATGTGCCCATAGGCCCAGTGACAGAGCCCACACTGGCCGCTGTGGGGTGAATGCAGATGAATGATTTGGGGGAAATGAAACGACGCAAATGTACTTGTGTGATAAGCTAGTAACTGGTTACATCTCCTTAGTAGTGAATGCCTACAATTTTCCGCATAGTTGGCCGATCATGTATCATGCCACTGTAGACGAATTTTGACCACTTCTTCTCCATAGCAGAACTGCTTTAGCTTTTAACTCTTGGCCACAACTAACTCAAGGGTGTGATTTGCCGCTTGCAAAAGTTTACTTCTTATTTTTTACACTCTCCAGCGGGGTACCTGATTTCAGGTAACTGGAATATCTAACCAATAATTGAGATACTATCTTGCACTGTAAATCATGCCCCATTGTACCCTTAAGGACACCCTTTATCCTTGTGATAGAACTGCACATTGTGAGATAGCATAAGCTGTATGGTTTCATTCTGGAAAAGGATGTCTGCTAAATGCTATGAATGTGTGTTTTGATGCATTCTCTTTGCTGTATGCTGCACTATAGCTGCATTCATGACAACTGTCCATAGGAATGCTTAAGGCTTAATCCAGTTGCTTATTGCAACCATAAAATGACATGAGCATTCATGGGCTTCAATGGTGAGCATGGATCCCCTTTTTGCCATGGTGTCTTTTGTTGAGTCACAATACTGACCTATTTGAAGAAAGAGTAGCCTGAAGTAGCTTTGATTTTGAGGCTATTCTAAACTTTATTCATTGAGAATATGGTTTAATCTCATTTCAGCCACAGAGACTGAAAGTGACATTTCTCAGAGAGGCTTCAACACCCTTTTTACTTTCTATCAAGAGGTGTCTTTGGAATGATTTTGCCTATATAATACTATGTGGCTTTAACCTCACCAATATGACCTTATTATTCTGAAGTTTAGCTAATGCATATTATATCACACAGCCGACCCTAAATCCAGAAAATTAGTGCTGCTTTTTGAGGGATTAAAAATGAATGCAAGTTAGTTACACAAACAAGCAACAGATGACTGAAGAATAAAATCAAACAATAATTTGCAAGTTAAATGAACTCTACAAATCCTGGGCAGTATTTGTGTGTGGAATGTGTGTGTGTGCAAAAAGTAAGAATTGTCAGGTCATGCTTGAGAAACTGTGCTTGTAGTATGCTCTGAAATTCTCTCTAAACATTTTTTATAGTTTTGATAGATTCTAATCCATATAATCTATAGATTTTATAGTTTGAAACCTGTAGTTTGCAGATTTTGCACCCACCTTTGCTGCTACAGCCGCCTTTGTTTTTCTAAAAGTGCTTTCCACAAAATTTTGGAACAAGACTGTGAGGTCAGCTTGATGTTAGACAATAAGCCCAGGCTCACTTTTGACAGTCCAGTGCATTTTCAAGGTGTCTGATAGAGTTCATGTCAAGGTTATGTTTGTTGGGATTAGTTCTGGATCCAACACGACCCTCGTCAAGATAAAGCAGCTAAGAAAATATAAATGAGACTAAATGAATGGACTATGAGGAATGCGCTTGCTTTGTGCTCAGGTTTATGCTGCTGTAAACTGCTTTCTGATCCGTAATTCGCAAATTGGAAATATGCCAGAGAATTTGACTAGAGAACCAGCAGGCTGCTGAATCTGCTTTTTAGAGCTTACCCCGATGCATATGCTAGACATCTAGGCTTGATAACATGACAGGACATTGACCAGTGCTTTTGTTGTACCTCTTGAACTTGTAATGATGAAGACCAGCTAAACCCAAGAACACCCCCGAGAGGGAGCATCAACATGCTGCACTGGCTGTGCCCTAGGGAGGAGTCCAACCAGTGGAGCTGAGAAGAGGAGGATAAGAGAGAGAGAGAGAGGGTTTCTAATGAGATATTGTGTTTTCAACATATAATGCGATTTGGTGTTTATTCCCGCTATGCAATAACGCTTGCCCTCAAGTCAACAAACTACCTTTGTTGCTCTCATAATCCCTTTAATTAAGGAAAAAACTACAACAACAACAAAAACACCCCTTTTTTCATCACATGTTTACAGGAACATGTTGAGGGGACCAATAAAAAGATGAACTGAAGTGGGTGTCTTTTTCTTAATCTGGGAGTGGACAGTGCTTTTGGGACAACATTGCTCATTGACAGCAGTGCCAGCAAGGGTCAGAATTATTATTATTTTTTTTTCATGCTAAAATAAAAGCAAGTCATAGAAAAAAATCTTGTACATGTAACTGTAAAGATTGTATTTGATTGTGTAAATATATATATATTATATCTCCTCTCTATCTCTCCTCTACTCTACTCTCTCTCTCTCTCTCTCTCTTCTCTCTCCACCCCCCCCCCCTGCCCCCCGTGTGCTTCTCTCTTTCTGCCTCCCGCTTGTCCCCCCCGTCCTCCCCTCCTCACTCCCAGACCCCCGTTCCCCCACTGCGCCTCCCCTCTCTATACTTGGTCTTTATTTTATTGAGGAAAAGATCTCCTATTACATATTAGTGATGGCAAAAGAATGTGACCCTTTGCCTTTCACAGTATCGGTGTGACGCCCCCCTGTGCAGTCAATAGTACTGCAACTAAATGCGTTTTCCTGTAGCTGTTGATCAGTCCTGCACACCTCGGCTTGGAGAATTTTAAGAGGCCCATTCCTTGGTGGGTTTCCTCACATTAGCTGCTCGCTTCAGGGCCTTCCCCACAACATTTCGTTGTGATTAAGGTCAGGACTTTGACTTTGGCCATTCTCAAAACATTAACTTTATTTTCTTTAAAACCATTCTTTGGTAAGAAAAACGACTTTGTGTGCTTAGGGTCGTTGTCTTGCTGTCATGCCCGGCACTTCTCTTGAGATTCGTTCATGGACAGATGTCCTTACATTTTCCCTTAAAATTTCTCTGATATAATTCAGAATTCTTGTTCCATGCAATGATGGGCAGGCCTTCCGGCCTCAGATGGTAGCAAACAAGCCCAAACCACGATACTACACCACCATGTTTCGGCAGATGGGATCAGATTCTTATGCTGGAATGCAGTGTTTTTCCGTCTCCAAACATAATGCGTTTCTTTTAAAACCAAAAAGTTCTAGGGGGGGGGGCGCATCCATCCCCAAAAAATTCTTCCAATAGCCTTCTGGCTGTCCACGGCAGGCAATGATCTTTTGGAGAGCAGTGGCTTTTCTCTTGCAACCACCCTGGCCCTGCACACCATTGTTGTCAGTGTCTTCTAATGGTGGACTCATGAAACATTAAGCAATTAGGCAAATTGAGAGAGGCCTTCAGTTGGCTTAAAGTTACCCTGGTCCTTTGTGACCTCGCAAACTATTACACGCCTTGCTCTTGGAGTGATCTTTGGTGGTCGACCACTCTTGGGGAGGGTAAAAATGTTCTTGACTTTCTTCGCATTTGTAACACAATCTGTCTGACTTTGGATTGGTGGGTTTTGTAACCTTTGTCATTCTGATGATCATCACACTCTTTTTCTGAGATCGTCAAAATCTCCTTTGTTCATGCCACGGTACCCTTCGACAAGCGAGTTGTGAATAGGGCAACTTTGAATATTCCTGTTCTTTAAATAACAGGTGCCCACTCCACACCTGATTGTCATCCAGTAACTGAAAACAACTGACTCTAATTTCAATCTTCAATTAACTGATAATCCTAGAGGTTCACATACTTTTGTGCCACTCACTAATATGCAATATTTGGATCATTTTCCTCAATAATAAATGACCAAGTACAATAATTTTTGTCTCATTTGTTTTAAACCGGGTTCTTTAACTACTTTTAGGACTGTAGTTTGTTAACAGACAGTCAACTTATAGTAGGATGTTAGGAAGACTGGTGCTTCTTGGTCATTTTAATGAGGTTGTGAAGATTTTAGGCTATTTTATTAATTTAACATTCTCCTGACTTAAAAATTGATTTGATCAGAGATACTTTTCAGTTTGACTTTAAGAATCCTGCATCAAACTCCACTCAATGGCATATTGAGTCTCAACTTCTACTTAAGGCTATAAATCAAAGAGATATGCTGAAACGTGTTCACAGTGACATGTAATCGCACACACACTTGTGACTCCCTTTCATGCATTTTAAAGATATGCTGAAATCCAGTGTAATCCCCGAGTCCGTTCGTTTCTCAACATTAATATGGCCAAATCTTACTGCAAAACATGCTCACGTGAAATTCAAAGGGTAGTTGTATTCATTTAGCATTCAGAATGGCAGGCTTTCATGTGTCTTTCACTGAGGAGAAACATCTGTCTGAAGACTCTGCCATAAGTGGCACAGACTGGTGAAGTGATGGTTGACCTTCAGAATTCAGCCAGAGTGGCCAATTGGTTCTTGGTCACCTCTCTTTCAAAGGTTCTTCTCCCCCGATTACTTAGTTTGGTGGGGCAGCCACCTCTAGGAAGAGTCTTTGGTCCATTTAAAAATGATGGAGGCCACTGTGCTCTTGTGGACATTCTGTACAGCAGAATTTTTCCAGCCTTCTCCAGATATGTGCCTCTACAGAATCCTGTCTCTGATCTCTACAGACAGTTCTTCATGGCTTAGTTTTTGCTCTGATATGCATTGTTAGCTGTGAGATCCCATAGTAAGAGGTGTGTGTCTTTCCAAATCATGTCCAATCAATTGAATTTACCACAGGTGGACTCCAATCAAGGTGTAGAAACATCTCAAATATGGTCAAGAGAAATGGGAGGCCCCAAAGCTAACTTTGAAGCATCTCAGCACAGGGTCTGAATACTTGTATCCCTACAAAAGTTTAGTTTTTCCTTTTTAATACATTTAATACATAATACATTTTATTTTCTGCTTTCACTTTCTCATTATGTGGTATTGTGTGCAACTCGATGGGGAAAAACTTTTTTATTGATTTATTTATTTTTATTTTAGCACAAGGCCCTGGTCGTGCTTGTAAACCACAAGCAATCGCCTGTGGTTTACACACGTAAGCGCTTACTCAGAATGAACTGGTTCAGAAGAATTTATTACATTTAGAGTAGATTTCTTGGATATGGCAAAGGAACTCATAACACATGTCCTGGAGTAACCCTAGTAATACAACCCCAAATCAGAAAATGACAGTATGGAAAATGCATATAAAAACACACAGTGATTCTTATATTTAGTTTGACTTTTATTTCATTGCAGACGGTATGAACCAGAGATATTTTATGTTTTGTCTGGTCAACTTCATTTCATTTGTTAATAACAATAATTTAATGAGCAAAGATGGCCAGAGGATCTCTAGTTCATCAACAAATGCATGAGAAAGTTATTGAAATGTTTAAAAACAATGTTCCCCAAAGAAAGACTGGAAAAGATTTGCATATTTCTCCCTTTACAGTGATTCAAGGAATCTGGAAGAATTTCAGTGAGTAAAAGCCAAGGACACAAGTTTAACCTTGATCTCTGCTCCATCAGGCAGCACTGCATCAAGAACCACCATTCAGCAACAGCTTATAGAACCACATGGGAAAGGAATTACTTTGGAAAACCTTTGTCAAGCACTACAATACAGAGATACGTTCACAAATGCCACTTAAAACTTTACTGTGCCAAAAACTGTGGTGAAAAGGAATAGCAAAAATTACAAAGAATTACAAAGTGGTAAATGCTTTACAGTCCCAATTTGTTTTAGAATAAATTGCAGGCCTGAAATGCAGGAATGGATGTTTATTGACAAATGAAATTAAATTAAATGGAATGAAATGACCAGACCACGAAACATGAAATATGTTGGATTCATAAGGTCTGCAATGAAATAAAGTCAAAGGAAATGTAAGAAACACTGTGTTTTTTATATGCATTTTCCATACCTAACTTTTTATAATTTGCAGGTGTAATTAGTTAGTGTAGTAATTAGTATTCTGTGAACCTTTAGGATTATCAGTTAACAAATCCCCTGTAGAAATATTACACTCTGGGGCAGTGGTGGCTCAGTACTTCAGGTTGTTGTCTAATAATCAAAAGGTTGAGAGTTCATCAAACTGCCATTGTTGGGCCCTTGAAAAAGGTCCTCATCTCCATCTGCACCCCTGATGTGAGCCCCAACTTAGTAACAAGGTGCATACTATGATGTCATAAAGACTTTGAGGGCATAAATTACTGTATGTTAATTTATGTCTCATATCAATGCTTTCATTTATTAATACAGTAAAGTAAATTATGAAATATTGCTTTCTATAAAATGTATATCATGACAGTACTTTTAAGTGCTGTATTCTTTTTAAAGAACCAGTCTACTTCACACAAGCTGAACATCTAAAGAAAAAGTATGAACTTGTTCATATTCTGAATGAGCTGCCCAGAATACCAACTACTCATCAGTGTAACCCAACTCTGATTGAGAGCTCCTCATATACAGTATCTAACAGTGTTTCTTTTGTGGAGTTAATTCATCAGCGTATGTCCTGATAACTACTAAAAAGGGGTGCCTCCAGTTCACAAAGTCCCAAAGGAAATGTTTCTGCATTGAGAAAATCCATGAATCTCTGTCATCAAGACTCAGCTATATTTTCTCCAGCCGGCTGGCTCTCTGAGAGACAGCCCCATGATGCCACTGACCTTTTCTGGAACAGCTTGCAGGCTTTTTGAACCTTTGAAGGCTGAAAAATGAAATGCAGTTGTGCCACTAAAATGGCCAGTGTGTGGAAGTAAATGTACAGAACTATTGTACGTCCTATAACAATGAGGGGTCAGGTAGTTACTCATGTTCACGTGGTTGTACAGCATTGTGGATTGTTACTGTATCATCTTTATACAGGCTGACAATTGCAGTCTTAAAATCAACACATTAAATATTTAGGCACATTTACTTTTAGAGGAAAATTCAACGCCTGTCGAGTCTGGATGAAAGACTGATAATTACACAAGTAGGTTGTAAAATCTGATAGCAGATGTATTGTTTTTTAGCACACAGAAGCCTTTGTGGTATCAAAGACCAAGTAATCAGCATAATAACACCCAGCATAAGTACACCATTTAGCACAATAAAAGATATGTGGCAGATGGTGAACAGGAAATACAAGCTTGCATAATAACACCAGGACACCAACATGATTTCACGAGACTTGACTTTACAGATGTCATTATAATTATTGTTTTTATGGGTAATTGACACCTAAAACAAAGTAATAAATGTGTGTGTATAAATATGTGAAGGTAATTCTAAGCTTTGCAACATTAAATAAAAAGAAGACAATGAAAAATGATTAAAAACAGTGATAGAAAAACAAACAGAAACTAAAACATGCATGGTCACTAAATAGCTAGTACAGAGATATATTTTTAATAAATAAATAAGCAAAAAGAATACAGTTTAACCTTGTTATCGACGAGGCTAATTATTAGTAAATGTGTTGGAGAGAGGAGCGGCAAGTCTTGGCCCCTTCGTAGTGGCGGGATGCACCTCTACTAAAAAATCCAATTTTTCTGTGTTATTTGAACCCAACAATACAAGTAAGTTATAGTATTTTTGTCACATTATACCAGGGATTCTAAATATGCATTTTCATGTTAATTTCTCTTTCAGTTTCGGATATACAAGTCTCTAACCAATTAAAAAAGAGATAAGGAGTCTGGTCTTGTAAGGCTGGAAATAACTGCCCGGTGGCGTTACCAATATGGTAGCAGAGTGAACAGACTTTGCTGTTATTCACAGACTGGACTTCACGCACTTCATGTCACAGAAACAATCGTCAATCACGGACTATTTCTCAAATTGCGTAAATGAATAGAAACCGTACATATACATCGTAAATGTGATTGTACGATAACGCGGGCTGCTCAGTAAAACACATTATGTCAGCATCAGGTATGAACATCACTTTGTCTATTTTTTGTAACCTCGTTAAGTCACAAAACTCGCCTCTCACCAAAAATAGCCATGAACTGACGTGGGCCAGATATACTGTATATACTGTATATTCCAAGTAATGCATGTTATATAGTCTGCAATATACCCAAAACAAACACAAGATATACATGTAAATATTGTATTCATATAATTCAATTTCTATCTGTGCATTATATGAGTTTTAAAGTGAGTGTGAGTCTGCACAGTCATATTTTCATCTCATTTTACGTATGACCTGAGGAACTCTGAGATTCGGAACACTAACAGACAAAACTCAGATGGAACCTGCCCATTAACCCGGAGGAAGAACAGAACTGGGATTTTAAATCCGGGGAAAATAACATCCTGGCTTACGTGGCCAGGATAGGAACCACAGTGGCTCACATTGGCCCAGCAGCAGAGAGCTGGCTCACGGTGCTCAGACAACCCAGTTCATACTCTGCCTCTGGCAAGGTAAACTCTGTGCTGTGTTCCTTAGAGTCAAAGTCATGATTATGTATGTTCCTTCAGGTTAGAGTACCAGCTCTGTCTGAGTTTCACCTATCTCCTTTAGCCTGTCTTCATCAGGCTAGGTCTCTGCTGTTTGCCAGACCAGTGACCCAATCCTTTCTTCCTTTTCTCTGTCTCTTAATTATGAATTGATCTTTAAAACTTTTGTATTTTTTTTCTAATGTAAAATAAACAAATAAATAGACAAATACAATTACCGTAAATACAAAATAGAAGCTGATGAGAAAAAACAATTGGTTAAATAACATAAAAAAATGTATGCATTTAAGAAAAAATATTATATGCATTAGAGAGTAAATATAAAGTACTCACAGAAATAGTTGGATTATTCAAAGATATTAAAATTAGCTCTTACCTAAAGTTAATTGAGTAATATAAACCACAACTCCTGATCCGGGTTTCAGCTCAAATTCCACCAAGTTCTGATTCATTGCACTGATGAGTATCTCTGAGATCTGTGAAGTGAAAAAAATGACACCATCAATTCTCATAACATGTACACCTCAATAGATCAATGTACTTTCTGGAAACACACCTCAGATCTACCTGGAACACCACTAAATGATCTCGCGTCATCGCCAATTGCACACTTCCAATCACAGTGGAAAGCCATGGTCACATGACTTTTGTGAGCAAAATTTCACAGGGGAAATCCCATTCCTTTCAATGGAATTCACCATGATGAGCAATTCTCAAAACTCCGCATTGCGGTGACCTGAAGCTGCATGGCTTTGTCTATTAGCATTGTAGAGCCGAAACGAAGAACATGCTTACTGTTGCCATGTGTAAACATGACATGTTACAAAATACATAATTTCACAAGCTGAGAATCTTGTGAAAAATCAGCCTTTTCTAAAAAATCATAGCCCTCTTTCTCCTCTGAAGCAGAAGTAAAGCTAGCAGTACTCCTCTCCAATGCTTCCTCATTCCCACCACAATATCGCTAGCCAAGGCTATACTAACTGCACCAAAATGGACGACTGTTTGTCTTGCCAATTTTCATGCCCCATTTTTCACAGAGCCAGGAGAGCTGCACAAGGCTAGTGTGACCTAGACTTAATAGAGTTAATCTTACCTGCTCTAGATCCTCCTCATTTCCTTTTTTGCCATCTGTATGGTTCTTAATAGGAAGCAGGAAGAGTTCAGCTGTTGTGGGAATTCCAGGAAACACAGCCACAAGGAGCTGCTCAGCAGGAATATCTGCGACCTACACAGAAAAGATGCTTTAGGTTAACAATAGATGTTCAGCCACTTGTTATAGTTTAACTAAGCCCGTGGTGCAGAAACTGCCTTTAGCGAGGACATTCACATTCCCAGTTGGTCAGACGTGAGCCGGTGAGGTAAAATGTGTGCTGGAACAAGAGCCACGCCCACAGAAGAAAATAATCGACAGATTAGTTGACTAAAAAAATAATTAGCTGGTCTCACTAAGAGGAGGGGTGGCTTCTCATTTGAGATTGTGTCCTCCCATGGTTTCTTCCTTATGCATCTCAGGGAGCCTTTCCTTGCCACTGTTCACATTCTGCCTTTTGGATGGCTGAACTGCGACAATATCTGTTGTTAAAGCACTATACATTCTAAAGAAATGTGCCTACATTCCGAATCACCGTTGTAATCACAACCCTTTCTGTACCCTCTCTAGCTTCACAGTAAATGCAGTTCCTTTTTATCTCCCATGTAAAAGCCCGCTGTTCCAGCCTGAATGGAATGACTATATCGCCACATGAGGTGTAATGACATGTGGTGGTGACTGAAGAGCACTCCCTTAGGCCTTGCAAGGACACAATCACCTCCGTAACACACTGAGAACTTTCATTAGCAAGAGGAAAGGTTATGTGGCAAAGAAAGGGGGGAGATAAAGCTGGGTTTAAGAAAGGGTTTAAGAAGAAAGATGGTCAGCAGGAGTCTACAAGTCCTGTACATTTTAGGAATTTAGCCTGATGTCCAAAAGCCATGACCAGATACAGGATACCTGCAAACTGGGCAATTGTCTTGGGCTGGATTCCCTGAACTCTAAGAATGCTGCAAACTCCATTGTTAATAACAATGTAAATATAAAGGCTATTTCCACAGGAAAACTGCATGCAAACCATACGAAAATGCATCAGAGATACCATTTAAAACAAGTGGAACACTACCATCTACACAGCATCCCTAATGCCACCACATTTTTTATTTATATAAATTCATAATTATACTGTTTTCATTACATTAAGTCATGTACTGTTATGACTTTGTGTAGCGGAAAGCCATAATACTTAAGAATATGGTATGATGGGCCTCATACTTTTGTTTGATGGAAGCCACAACATGGACCACAGCGTTGATTGGCTGTTGAGATGATTACAACTGTTTACAACCACAACATCCAGAGTTAAAGGGCAGATTTTTATTTCCTATGACCACTGCGTCACACTAAAGCAAACAGCCATTGATCACATGGTCATTAAACAGGGCATACCTGTAGTTGTGTTCCTTATGAGATCCAGACAAACCTGGCTTAAAATGTTTTATTTACATTTATATGCTACCAGCCGACATACTAAAATGTGTAAATTCTGCACACAGCCCTATTCCTTACCTTTTCTAGGTTCCAAAACATGGCCAATAGGTCATATGGTCTAGCTAACAGCAATTAAAAAATGCATAAAATATTCTGAATCACTATGGCAGAGATGCAAAAAGCACTCCATTGAAATCAAAGACTCCGACAACTAGAGCACATCCCCAGCTCTATGAAGACATGTGCCACAATCTTGCCCTGCATATAAATGAAAACACCCAGTGATGATGCAATCATTGAAAGATACAGGCTGCCCAGGGCCAAATAATGACCCTTCTGAATTAAGTGGATGTGGAATTTGAAAGAGTCACCCATCATAATTATGCACTAACATCTGCAGCTTCTTGCAAGACTGAGATATTATTCCACTGGGGGCATTTCAACCAGCGTTTGGGGATGGGTATGGTCTTAAAAAGACTGCAGTGGGTAAAAAAGGGCCAAAACTAAAATGGCAAAATATTAAGCTTTTAATGGTCTTAACAAGCAAATCAGTGGTCAGAAAATTATGCATACTTGAGACCTGTGCCACCATTGGCTCCCCACTGCTTATGGCTGCATTGAACTTGTCTGTGTGTGTATGTGTGTGTGTTGGGCTTGAAACAGGAAAATTCACTTATATAGTATCTTGGCATACTTATCTTGGTATCTTATATAGTATCTTCATGTACACAAAAATAAAATCATTAAAATATTTAAATGTTTGATACACACGTGTGCACACACACACACACATATACATATATATATATATATATATATATATATATATATATATATATATATATATATGGCAAATTCTGTCATTAATATAATCCATCATCATAAATGAAATTGCTCAGTACACAATATTCCTGGCACTGAAATAGAGACTTTGCCTCTGTCAAGGCCAACTGATCCAGTTTTGCTTTCTGTTAAAGGAATAAGGTACTGGTGGTACCTTTCTTTCTGCTCCGTCCATTATCTTTTCAACAGAACCTACTCCCTTTTTATTTGCAGTTTCTTTTTCTATATTTATGCAAGCTCCTGGCTATAGGCACAGGTGGTCAGTTCTGGCTGTCGTTCAGGAGGTGGCTTATTCATAAAAATTCCTGACAAAGAGTGCTGTGCTTTTGGGAAACACTCGCAAAAGAAGCAAGAAGCTCAAGTACATCGTAAAGTCACTCGTTAATGTCTAAGATTTATCGATACTGAGAAACCCACCCCTGATTTCATCCTGCACTACTATGCATTACTGTATATTTACTCTAACTTACCACATATTTAGTTTTAGTTATAATACATATCATATTCAATGTGTTGAATGGTTATTCAGAGACTGAACAATGAATAACTACTTTTCATTAGCAGTTGAATCACATTACAACCGCTTGTCAAGGTCTGGGATATATGAGATGGAAAGGAGTCTAGTGGTCAAAGTGTTGGATGCAGGAGAAATGGTCTGACATTAAGCCCTGAGCGTCTGAGGGGAGTGGTGGCACAGTGGTCACATTGTTGAACTGTTGATCTGTGGGTTAAGGATTTAAGCCCCAGCTCTGCCAAAGCTGCCACTGTTGGGCCCTTGGGAAAGGCTTTAACCCACAGTTGCTTGGATTGTAGCTTGTAAGACTGTCTTGGGACTGTGGTAGCCTAGCGCGTAAGGTACTGGACTCAACCCACAATTGCTTGGATTGTAAGATTGTATCAATTGTAAGTCGCTCTGGATAAGGGCGTCTGCTAAATGCTGTAAATGTAAATGTCTTCTTCTTCTTTCGGCTTCTCCCTTTATCAGGGGTCACCACAGCGAGTTAAACGTTTCCACCTCACCCTGTCCTCCACGTCCTCTACTCTCACCCCAACTCCCTGCATATCTTCATTCACCACAACCATATAACTCCTCTTTGGTCTTCCTCTCCGTCTCTTGCCTGGCAAAGCCTCCATCTCCAACATCCTCCTACCAATATATCCACTATCCCTCCTCTGCACATGTCCAAACCATCTCAGTCTTCCCTCTCGAATTCTGTCTCCCAATTTTCCAACCTGTGCTGTCCCTCTGATGATCTCATTCCAAATCCTGTCCACCCTAGACACTCCTAAAGAGAACCTCAACATCTTAAGTTCTGCCACCTCCAGCTCTGCTTCGTAAGACTGTATCAGTTTTAAATTGCTCTGCATAAGGGCATCTGCCAAATACTGAGAACGTACAGTGAATGTAGCTGAATGATTATGGACAGGTGATTGGCTCTGGATGGGCTACTGTGGCATGTATGTATGAGGGTGCTTAGCCACAAACTGGTCAAACCATGCTAATGTTCACTGTCGAAAGTGCCTGCAATTGGCATGGTGCAACTGGACTTGAGGTCCAGTGAGTCTTTTTCCCAGTGATCCCTGTATTCCAAGACGACAATACTCACATTCACAGAGCTGCAAATGTGACTGATTGGCATGATGAACATTCAGGAGCAATCACACATCTGGACTAGCCTGCAAAATCCCCAGATGTGAGTTTTTGTTGGAAATTTTGTCACACTATATGTTGTATATGTTAAGAGTAGTTTGCCAAAAAAATGGCAGTGATATGACCGTGGCTTCTGCTATCTTTACAAGAAGAAATGTAGTATTCCACTTTGTATTGTGCAGTTTACATAATATATATAATAAAGCTGGGCATAGACAAAGGAATTTCTGAAATTTACCAATACCTCGTCATTGGAGCAGTAATAATGTATTTATAATTGTCTTTTTATTATACTGCTTCAGTCAAGGGAATTGGGCACTGATGTTAGGCATTAAGCTCACAATTGGCATGTCAATGCTTCTCGATGGGATTACAACCCATTTCTGCTATCACTGTCTGTGGACATTCCATGCCCTTATGCTTCATAATATGAGCCTGTAAGTGAGGCTGAAATAAAGATCACTAATTAAGGGGCGTCTACATACTTTTTGCCATAAAGTGCACCTATTTATGACAGATCTCTCTATTTCTTGAATCATCCATTAATCTATATAGCCTAAAGCCTGAGACCTATTTTGGTTAACAGCATCACCATGGTCACCTTGATCTGAAAAGTAGTACTGATCCCAAAACAGTTCACTGGAACTCCGTGATTATGGCCTCTGGCTTCTTCATGACCTCCCTAAATCACATTTAAGCTCTTGCCTGGGATCTGTGACAAATGAGCAATAAATACCTCCTTTATATTTCTCATTAGAATTTAGTGGTCAAATGAGCACAACTAAGAGGCGACACAGTGTTGAGCATTTCCTTATTATAATGAGTGTGAGCGCAACAAGAGCATGATAAATCCCCTTATCCAACAATAATTAAGTCCAAGTCCTTCTATTCAAATATAGTTTAGTCTAATCTGCTACAGTGCAATATAGTCTAACTTAAGACAGCAAAGCGGATTTATTCTAGTTGAAACTACTGTGGTGTAATAATGTAAGCTGGTCAAGATTAGGTTAGATCGACCAGGCTAAACTAGTCTAGTCTAGTTCAGTTACAACCTCCATACATTGCAAAGGTTCTACATTCTTCACCTACAGCACTCTAGTGAATGCTAATCCAACATCTACAACTTCAGAAGTCAACATAGGCAATATTCCTGCTTTAAACAGTCAGAGTTTAATGGCCTTGATTACAACCCGATGTCCTTCTCTGTCTCTTTTTTGATATTCTCAGATGTTTGATGTTGCTATTGTGATAAAAAGCATTTTTACCCCTAAGGCAGAATCGATCAGTGTCGAAATGTGATAGGATGCAGCTGAGAAAGGAAAGGAAGAAAATAGCCATCCTTTTCTATCAAGCCTTTGAACTAGATGTGGAATGATAATCCCCTCATAAGACTCATGGGTAAATCCTTTCTTAGGAAGTATGCCAGGGGATCAAGAGGATCACGATCAAGCAGGGCATGTAAGAAATGCAAACTACGTTAAGTTCAGCTTTACCATCCAGGATGTTCAGCTGTTTGGTTCCACATTGAGAAAGTTTACAATACAACAAACACACTAGACACTGAAAAAGGAAGGGTTATGCTTTACTTCAGAGTGATGGTTATACAGTCTATGGCATCATTTCACTTTACTTTCCAGAGACATTTGGGCTGTGATACCTCTGTATCCACTATTTGGTGATTTTTGATAGAATCCATTCTTCCTTCTATCCACATAATATTCCAGTGCCGTAACAGAACCACTCAACCAACGACTTACTGACTTTCTTTTTTAGCTAAAGCGTTTAAGCTTTGTTTCAATAGAATAGCACTCAACTCCAGAATACCTCTGGTTAAAGGTTGTGTTATGGAATGTTGGCTTTTTTGATGGATTTTCCTCCGGATGACTATTGCTTGAAGATCACGTTTTCGACAAGCAACATATGCTTTGCATACCTCACCACTCTGCAAGAACTCCTAAAAGAGAGCTTCATTGGTCTACCCGATCTCGTCTTGAATTGAAGTTCCATTTCTGACAGTCAAATGTTTAGACATGTTTTTATATATTATAATTTTGACTAGGAAAATTTGTCTCGGTTCTTGATGCTTGCTCGGTACTCGGCGCACCTGCTTAAACTTGTATGACTCGAGCCGATTTGTTTCACCCGAAATTCAATTCACGAATCATGATTCACCATTCAGTATGCAGTGATTCAAGTTCACAATATCTCTTGCTCAGTGAAAAACTCTGCTGTTTAACGTGTTTTTCTTTATTACATCTACAGAAGTGCATTCTTATTGCAAATAAGTCTAAAAAGGTCCTTAAAAGGTTAGTAATAAGAGCCAACCATAAGGAAAAGAAGCCTTTGAATGCTCCAGAACACAGGCTGCAGTTAACAATAGCAGCTATGGTAGCTGGTAGTAATAATAATAATAATAATAATAATAAAATGTTAATGCATTACTTTTCACGTTTCAACATACATTACTCACTAAATTACATGGATTTGTCAACGTTTAAATAAAAAATAAAAATGAGCATTGTGTTAATGATTTTGGCCAACTGTAGGTTTAATGTAAGTGTTTTAAACATAAAACTTACTTATCACTATTTATCACAGGCTCCGCTAGGATACAATAAAGACCGCTATATCAAACACTCGCTAAGCTCCTCAGTTTTTGATACATTTAACTTATGATGGATTTGTTGAACATTTCTCCTTCCTAAATCACGGAGCACCTGTACAATACTACTCCATTAATGCATATAAAGCTTTATACAGTGTGCATTTTCTAGGGTTCTGGAGCATATTAATTCAATTTACATTATTTCTTATGGGAAAAATTAGCCCGGTACTCAAAGTTTTCGGTTCTCGACAAGCCGTCTGGAACCGTGGTACCACTGTGTCTGTATTTTCAAATCTTTGGCCAGCTTCATAAAGGAACATATGAGATGGTGGACAGTGCATCATGGTTTGGGATGCTTTGGTCTCTCTGGTCTTGGCAGCTTACAATCAGTGCAAGTGCACGATATATATTCAAAATTAAAAATGTAACATCACAATACCATTTCTGGAAAATCTGGGTAAAGGTCTATATGCAACATGGCAAGTGCCCAAAACACATGAAAGTCGTGAATATAATGGTTTAAAATAAAGAAGATGTGTGCTTTGAAGTGGCCAAGTAAAAGCATAATCCTTAATCATACTGATAGGCTGTATCAAAGGAGGAAACACAACTGCAGAAATATTGCTAAAGGAGATAGTACTGGCTATAATATGTAAATGATTAATAAATGTGTTCGGCAGACATGTGGATTATAAAACTCTGTGCGATTACTTTAGGCAGAATTAATGTACTAGCCAATTATTATGACTCTGTTAAAGATTAGATCTTATTATGAGTGATTAACACTTTCTGGCCTGTCTGGCTGCAATGAAGGCCATTAGTAAGTCTCGTTCCGCTCACTTCTCCTGATGTTACTCATTCACTTTGTTTATTATCTCTAATATCAAGCTTCTAAGCTCTGCCTAAAGGAGGAGAAACTAAGGTCCAGCCGGACTGGAGTGCAGGGGCTGACATTTGCATGAACTGTGGATGCTGCTTAAGATTTACTTTGTGCAAGGGCACTTTTCATCATCAGGAAATGACGCATTTGTAATCATCTGTCCGTCTCTGGAATGAAGAACTTCTCAGCCTACCTTTGGAAATGCATTAGTGCTTGCCCAGAAGAAAGAGAGAGGGAGAAAGAAGAGAGGGAGTATGGTTGGAAAAGCATTTTCAGCATTTTTAGAACGTTTCATAAACAATGAAATTCTGGGGAAGGGTAAGAAGAAATGCCAGATCTCCAGATACACAGAAAATGACAGCGTGCGAGGAAAGGCGGCGTGAGTGGAGGAAGGTGTTAGAAATTCACACTCACTTGCAACACAGCCTTCTTAATTACCCTGCCTACATCCTGTCTCCACTCCGGGATGTCAGGGTTGGCCTCGTCCAAATTTGGAGAGAAAGATAAAAGCAGGGATTTGAAGAATTCTTTTAGAGACAAGTAGAGGGAGAAAAAAGACAGAGAGAGATAGAACATGAGTGAATTCAGGGTCACAACACTTCTGCTGCAGCTTTCTTCATCTTTTCTCTTTAGTTTAATGACCCTAGGAACCGATACAAAGACAAACACACACTATATATATATATATATATATATATATATATATATATATATACACACATACACACACACACAGACAGACAGACGTGGTGTGTTTCTTTTCAATTTATATTCTACGTATTCTTTGTTTCAGTTTGAGTGGTTACTGCACTTTGTAGTTCTACAATTACAGACTGAAGTCCATCTGTTTCTCTACATACTTTGTTAGTCCCCTTTAATCTGTTTTCTTATGGTCAGGACCTCCACAGGACCACCACAGATCAGGTACTATTTGGGAGGTGGATGATTCTCATTACTGAAGTGAAAAGTTTGAAAGTTTGTGAACCCTTTAGAATTTTCTATATTTCTGAATAAATACGATCTAAAACATCATCAGATTTTCAGTCCTAAAAGTAGATAAAGAGAACCCAGTTAAACAAATGAGACAAAACATATTATACTCGATCATTTATTTATTGAGGAAAATGATCCAATATTACATATTAGTGAGTGGCAAAAGTATGTGAAGACCTGGGATTAGCAATTAATTTGAAGGTGATTAGAGTCAGGTGTTGTCAATCAATGGGATCACTGAACAACAACAAATGGTGTGCATGGCAGGGTTGCAAGGAGAAAGCCACTGCTCTCCAAAAAGAACATTGCTGCTCTTCTGCAGTTTGCTAAAGATCACGAGGACAAGCCAAAAGGCTATTGGAAGAATGTTTTGTGGATGGATGAGACCAAAATAGAACTTTTTGGTTTAAAAGAAAAGCGTTTTGTTTGGAGAAAGGAAAACACTGCATTCCAGCGTAAGAACCTTATCCCATCTGTGAAACATGGTGGTGGTAGTATCATGGTTTGG
>JAJAGP010005651.1:0-30518 GCA_025084515.1 Ancistrus triradiatus | reverse complement strand
TTGGGTAACACATCAGTCCTGCACATCGGTGTGGAAGAATTTTAGCACATTAATCTCTACTGAATAGCTTCAACTCTGGAATGTTGGTGGGTTTCCCAACCGAAACTGTAGTCCTTCCATGATGTTTCTTTTGGATTTAGGCCTGGACTTAAGGCTACTGATTTGGCCATTCCAAAACATTAACTTTGTTATTTCTGTGTGCTTAGGGCCGTTATCTTGCTGCATGGCCCACATCATATTTGAGATTCAGTTCACAGACAGACATCTTGACATTTTCCTAGAATGTGTTACCATAATTCAGAATTCATTGTTCCATCAATTATTTCAGGCTATCTGGCCCATATGCAGCAGGGTCCAGATATTGCCACTACCATTTTTCACAGATTAGATAAGGTTCTTATGCTGGAATTCAGTGTTTTCCTTTCCCCATACGGATCTTATTTTAACCAAAAAGATCTGTTTTGGCCTCATGCATATACAAAACATTTTTCCAATAACCTTCTGACTTGTCCATGTAATATTCAGCATCCTGCAGCCAGGCAACAGTGTTCTTTTTGGTGAACAATTGCAATCCTGCCTTTAACACAACTGTAGATCAGTGTCCCCCTGATGGTGGACTCATGAATATTTACATTAGCCAATGTGATAGAGGCTTTTAGGTGCTTAGACCTTACCCTAGGTTCCTGTGTGACCTCTTGGACTATTACACAGCTATGATCAGCCTCGTATTGTGATGGTCACATTTAACTTGTGCAGCGCATGACGGCAACAGCGGCACGAACACAGCCAAACATAAACAGCACAGTGCTTTTACTAACTTTAATTCAGAATTCAGTACGTGTGTGTAGCCTACAGAGCTCTAAACCAGGCTCTTGCGGTTTGTTTATGAGACCGCTGCTGATGTATGGTAATGATGAGTAAATTTCATTTGTGCTTTACCGCTATCCCCTGGCACCGCCAGTTATGACTGGATTTGATGCCAAACCCAGCTGGAAGGCACCACCGAAACTAGACCCAGGTCTCTATGGCGGTGGGCTATCATATTAGACCACCCAAGCATCTACTGGATGAAATGCTGCATTAAATTGGTATATTAAGCCACTTAAGAATGCTCCCACCAATGTTTCTAAAGACGCTGCCCACACATTTGGCAACCTCATTAGCTAAACCCTGGAAAGCAAAGCCCACGTTCAGTGGGTGTTCTGTAATTCTGGAGGTTTATTGGTAACACTTCCATTGTGCAGTGTTTGTTTATTCAGCATCTATAATACACTAAAGTTAATGGGTTTGTTTGTAACACTGTCACCATGCAGTATTCCTTCCATTTTATTCAGTTGGCACCATCTCTTTGTACATCTGACTGCACTGTATACTTTAAAATGTTTAGAAGTGAAGCCTATAACTAAACGTATTTACTCATTTCCAATCAGGGTTGTGCACGACAAGAGAAATCGGGCATCACTAACGATTTGCTGAAAAAAAGAAAAATAATGTTACATTAGGATTCACGTCACGTTTCAGCACAGCAGGCTGCAAGCGAATATCATTAAAAGATGCTTTACACTGTCAAGATCTTGTTTAGTTTCCATCAGTCTTTCATAAATTATGACACAGCACCTTTACTTATAAAAATAAAGGGTTTTATTGTGCATAGCATTTCTTCACAACGAAGAAAAAACACCAGATGAGCTTTAGTTGTGTTTACGCTCATCTTGGCACCTTACTTAGCAAAAGTGTGAATTCAACCTGCCAAACCAAGAGTTAAAGCTTCATACGAGTTGTTAATTTCTTTAACGTAAGCGTTTACTATGACGGCAAGTCCCCAAGTAGAGCAAACGTAAGCTGCATTACACTAAATGCTCTCTCCAGACATTGTTATGACAAAGCACTTTCATATCTGCTTCCTGTCCACTTCAGTAAGGATCATAAAGAGTACGAGCAAGGGGGGACAGTGATAAGAGATACAAGGAGGACAAGAAGCAAAGAAAAAGATGGTGTGCCTTAGTACAGTTATCTTCCAGCCATCTAGGCTTGGTGATACAGAAAGAGGTGTGAACGTCTGTGTTATTCCTATTAATGCTTCTTAATCACATCCCGACAATGAAAGTCTTACCACTACTCAAGTTTTATTCTCTGGGTGTCTCCAGCACCCCTGTAATCAGGTTATATCAATCAAAAAAAGTGTTATCAGGCTAGTGCAGTGATGGGAATGGAGCCATGACTAAGGAAAATGGAGTATTAACACTTTTTAGGCTCATTATACAACTGAAGGCCACTTTATGAAATAAACCTTGATAGTTCTGGGTTGGACCCACTTTTGCCTTCAGAACTGCCTTAGAAGTTGCAGGAAACATTCCTCAGAAATTTTGCATCCATGATCTGGTGACTGTGGAGGCCATTTAAGTACAGTAAACTCGTTGTCATGTTCAAGAAACCAGTTTGAGATGATTTGAGATGAGATGAACACCATTAAGACATGGTGTTTTTATCCTACCGGAAGTAGCCATCAGAAGATGGTAGACTGTGGTCATAAAGGGATGGACATGGTCAGCAACAATTCTGTAGACTGTGGCATTAAAACAATGCTCAGCTGATATTAAGGAGCCCAAATTGTGTCCCTTATAGACACAGGTCTTTGGACTGTGGGAGGAAACATACGCAGACACAGGGAGGACATGCAGACTCCACACATAAAGGACCCAGGCCGCTTCATCCTGGGATTGAACCCAGTACCTTCTTGCTGTGAGGTGGGGGTGCTACCCACTGTGCCGCCCATATCATTCTCTGTAATCTCTAGAGATGGCTGTGCATGAAAATCCCAGATCAGCAGTATCTGTAATACGCAGACCAGTCCGTCTAGCACCAACAACCACGCCACATTCAAAGTCACTTAAATCACCTTTCTTCCCCATTCGGTTTGAATTTCAGCAGGATGTCTACACCATGTCTACAAGCCTATATGCACTGAGGTACTGCCATGTGATTGGCAGATTAGATATTAGATTAGATAAACGATCACTGGAACTGGTGTATCTAATAAAGTGGCCGGTGAGTGTATATACATTATGTATCTGAACTAAACAAGGAAAGCCTGGATTGAGATTCAATTCAAGAATAAAGCATTCCTAAAATGAACAAGATGCATCAAAATTAAGAGCCACAGCATACAACCATGGGTCAGATGTTTTGTATTTATATTTAGTCTACATTTACAGCATTTAGCAGACACCCTTATCCAGAGCGACTTACAATTGGTACAGTCTTACAATCCAAGCAATTGTGGGTTAAGGGCCTTGCTCAAGGACCCAACAGTGGCAGTTTAGCAGAGGTGTGATTAGAACCCTGGACCTTCTGGGCCAGAGTCCAGTACCTTAACCGCTAGGCTACCACAGTCCTCTGCAAGTTCAGGGTTAAGGACCTTGTTTACAGGTCCAAAAGTGGCAACTTGGTTGTGCAGGAACTTTTATTGGACTGAATAATGCCTAGAGACTTGCTTGTAGGACTTTTAACATCCTGACAAGGGCAGGTTATCTCTCAGTGCTGGGCTCAGTGTGAAATAGGCATCAGACACCGATTGATTGGTGTGCCCATCCAGAACACACTAATACCTGTGCCCTGTGTTGCCTCACCGGGAAAATGCAGGGTTAATTGCAAAAAAAAAACAAAAGGGGAAAAAACCGTGATCAATTACAGCTCATAGATGCAAGTGATTTACTGGATGTAACAATTTTGTCATTTTTAGTACCCATCCCTTTGGAATACAGGGACAGGCGTAAGCCTGAGGGACGCCAGTCCATCCCGGGGCTAGGTAGGAATTGCAAATTACGAAGAAGACACCACCGATTCTCAAACCCAGGTCCCTTCATTGGTGGACTAACATCAAACTGTGCTACATGTTTTTTATTTACAGATTTTGCAATTTGTTAGTCCTAAATACAGTATTTTAATACATCCTGCTTATTTTTACTACGTATTATATGATTTTCTGAATATCTACCATCAGCATGCTTGTGATACGCCTCACATTATGTACATAGCAGTTGCTTATGTAGGTCTCTTTGCATCTGGGACATATTTTAATAGACGGCCTTGCATGTTATCCAGATGTGAGCGCAGCTGGACGATGTAGTGTAGTCCATGATAAAGCCAGGATAAAGAAGTGGGTCAGCTGAGTAATGCTCAGAATAACTTCACGCTTCATGGATGACGGTTAACGAGAAGGAATGAACAGGTTGTTGCTGAGAATGACTTTGATTGCAAACGCATTCCCGGTAACCGTAAACGGACACGAATATACATATAAAAACGCACACAGACGTAATAACAGCTCGTTTTAGATTCTACAGGCATTTTGGTATATAGGCTAGGCAGATCAAGCTCTGAAATTCAGCACGGTCACCATAGCAACCGATATGTCCGTTTCTGACACCGCGAAATTCGCCTGTATAAACCGTGTGGTCCAATCCATCAATAAATAAACAAGCTCTCAGACAAACAGTACGCTTCATAACACAACCCTATTCGATTGTCAGAACAAGAACATGCCAACCCGATTATGAATTACGGACTGTCAGTCCATTCAAACAGCTTTAGAAAGAAAATGGTCTTAATTCGGTACGAGAATGAGAAACTGGGCTAGGACTTACCGCCGATGCTGAGGAGCGTTTGCGTGTGTAGAAGCGCGTCCACGGGCGCATGAGCGCGCATGGGATAGGCAGCGAATGGGCGGGGCTTGCGTCACCCATAGTGCGTTTTTTTTTCTTCAATAATCCATATATTAAAAAAATAAATAAATAAATATGGTACGTGTTAAATACAAGAGAAATAACTGAAGACCAATTCTTGAATTGTTACACTTTAATTAAGCAATAAAGCGAATATAGCCTACTATGGATACTCACACAAATGAGCAAGGTAAACAGCAAGGGAGACCGGGGTTGGTTGGCATGACCCATTTTTAAAAGATTTGATATGTCATTGTGGTGACGTAACATCGAGAACATTCCTAGAGTTACATTCAACAATTCATCAAGACAACAGAGCAGGGGCGTCATAAGACCCACCGTACTGGTGCACGTGCCCCACTGAAATCACGGCGGTAAAAAGTCAATTTTATCCTGGATTGCTGAGCATAACTACAAGACACGTCATGCATGCAGGAAATACATTTCCCATAATGCCACAGAATCTTTCCAAAAGCTTGAGTGGATAATGCCTTCAGTTACAGCCAGTTTCCTTCGGGGTTTTTTGCATAGAGTAATGGTCTGCAGAGTAATCTGCAGGCAAGGTAATGCTCATACAGTGGGGCAAAAAAGTATTTAGTCAGCCACTGATTGTGCAAGTTCTCCTACTTAGAAAGATGAGAGAGGCCTGGGTTTGGTTGGCTGGGTCTTCTAGCATGATAATGATCCCAAACACACCGCTCGGGCAACGAAGGAGTGGCTCCGTAAAAGGCGTTTCAAGGTCCTGGAGTGGCCTAGCCAGTCTCCAGACCTCAACCCCATAGAAAATGTGTGGAGGGAGTTGAAAGTCCGTGTTGCCCCAAAACATCACTGCTCTAGAGGAGATCTGCATGGAGGAATGGGCCAAAATACCAGCTACAGTGTGTGCAAACCTGGTGAAGACATACAGGAAATGTTTGACCTCTGTCATTGCCAACAAAGGTAACTACAAAGTATTGAGTTGAACCAAATTTATTGACCAAATACTTATTTTCCACCATAATTTACAATTCAATTCTTTAAAAATCCTAAAATGTGATTTCCTGGATTTTTTTTCTAATTTTGTCTCTCATAGTTGGTGAAGTGTAGCTATGTTGAAAAATTACAGACCTCCTCTCATCTTTCTAAAGTAGGAGAACTTGCACAAATCAGTGGCTGACTAAATACTGTTTTGCCCCACTGTAGCTATATGTGTATCAGTTACATTGGCATAAACAAAAGGGTTGTAATTAATAAAAAAAATATTTTAGTGTTAATTTGTTCTTCATTTCTCATCCATTGCAGAGTAGTAATAACACCTACTTAATCACTTAATCTATTCTATTTAGTGTTTAACAGGCTTCAGTGACTGATTGGCAAGCACAGAGGTACAGTTGTTCTACTCTAAATTCTGTGTGCACCCCAGTGTGAAAAGAAATCTAAAAACACCCCTGCCACACAGTATCTAGTCATGACAGAAGAAACATTGCGTCTGCAAATGCTCACATCTCCAGAAACAGTCCTAGACCTAGTCCTGACCTCTCCCTGGGTGGAGTTTGCATGTTCTCCCAGTGTCTGTGTGGGTTTCCTCAGGGTGATCTGGTTTTCCCCCACATTCCAAAGACATGCCTTAGGATTGTTGGTATCTCTAAAATGTGCACATGCTCTGCGTTGGATGTCGGATGGGCCCCGTCCCCCTGCTACCCTGAATTAAATGTATTGGATATGGAAAATGAGTGAGCGAGTGAGTAAGTGTGTTGTTAAGGCAGGTCCGGTGAATTGGTGGAAAGACCCAGCTGCTGGAAATGGGCCTGGGTTTGAATCTGGGTAGTGCATTTATAGAACTCTGAGATGGACTGATGCCCTGCCCAGTTCAGCTAATATATAAATCATGTCCTGTTTTATTGAATATTCTCAGACTCTTCACTTGTTTGTTGGTTGTTTTGTGGGTTTGGATCATTCTCAACATATCCAGTTTTCCTGTGAAAGAAATTGACTTTTGGTGCCTCACTGATATGCCTTTGTGTGAAATGGTCAATAAAGAGAAAGAGATTAACTGAAGATGGGGGAGCAGGTGGTTACTTGGTTGACATGCCGATCAAGCGCTCCTTAAAATCCCTTATCAATCCAAAAGCACAGTTGGTGAAACCGTTTGCTTCTTATCAATTGATTTTGGTGGGTCTTTGGAACTGAAGACATTCCCCTCCAGTGATCAATAATTAAATATCAGCATCCAAATATCCAAGTCAGTTTTTTAGTGAACCCTGCAAATACTGGCTCTGACATGGCTTACGCATACAGATATTTGTGATTCACCAAATCTTGTAACTCTTTGTTCTACAATCAGATGCATGGGCAGGAGAAGAATAGAAAGGGCAGGGCTTGATTTTAATGCATCCCATGTCTAGCCCGGCAACTGCAGGGTGGGACTGTCTGCATCTGAGCAAGTAACCAGACTCCATCAATGTCATATCTGAACCACATCTTGTCCATGGAAGAGCAGAAGATCAGATTTACAGTCAGAACTGACAGTCTGTTTTGTTGTAGTCTGCATCTGCATCACATATATTCTATGCGCTGAAATACAACAGATTCGCTAGCATTTGCATCTGTTAGAGCACTCCAAATATGGTATTATTGCAGGATTATAAAAAGCAACCCAGCAAAATCCCTGACAAGTGTTTGGACACCAGTCTGGCTGCCACACCCTCACTGCCAGACAGTTTCCTCTAGACCCTTTCCTGAATTATCCCAACTATGTAATGCAGTCACAAGGCCATGAGATGTGGCCCTACATTTGGTTCCATATTATGTCCACATTTACTTATCTATCCATTATCTTACATGGCCTATACTGTCATTATATTGAATCTATTAGAATCTCTGTTAATACTGCACTTAATGCTTGCCCTTGACAACCTTCTGCACAACACAGCAATACTGTTCAATGAGCCAGCATTGAGGCACGAGTTCAGGTTTCACTCTCTGTAGCTGGTTTGCTGCATGATCGATGGCAGTCTGGTGATGCCACGGCCTTGCTTCGAGGCTCTGTGTTCGTGTGCCAGCAGCAAAGATATAAAAGACTGGGATCAATAACTTCCTCTGAATTATTGATCACCTTTTAACACACAAGCACACGCCCTCTTGAAACCTAACACAGAAGCACAGATGAAGACAGAGATTTTGGTTATTCTCTTAGCAGTAACTGTAAGTAACACCTTGCTTACATGTTGACAGATCTGCAGGTTCACACACAGCTTCGCTTTGATTTGCACTTGCGAAAGTGTGTTGCTTTTAAATTATTCCACAGGAAGCTTTGAAATCTACCCAAGAGATGACTTAAAATGGAATAATACATTCCATTAACTGCAATCTGATGGCCTATACATAAGACAGTCTAAAAAAAATGATGGATTCAAAAATAGAGAGTGCAAATGCTAATTGCAGCCTTATAATATATTCTAGCAGTCACACTTCTGTGATTTTCCGCATACAATGTAATGGAAATATGGCTCCCAATAGCTTGTTTCTGAAATGAGGTACATATAGGTAGTGGGGTTTGACAGTAGGAGACCATATAACATGGACTTCAAGTGACCATAGAGAAATCATCATTCTCCTTGAAAAGCCATTCATATCAAAACCATTTAACATGTATACACTCACTGACAAAAAAAATATTCACCAAGAAGGAGTTGTCAGGATTGAATGAAACTGTATATGTGTGAAAGTAAAGTGATTACAATATTAGAGCGAAAGGATACATTTATTGGGGAAAACTGTACAATGGAAAGAAGGTTCTAGCACCCTGTTAGACCGACTCTAGCCTGGATACAATATGAGATACAGTTGGTGCTTGGAGGCCAACAGGTTCTGTATGCTATCCTGTGGCACATTTGCCCACAGATGTTGCAGCTGGGCCTGTATATCCTGTACACCTTTTAGGTCGCCGGGGCTGGCATCCCAGCTGGTCCCATAAATGCTCAATTGATGATAAATCTGGCAACCGGGCAAGCCAAGGAAGTGCTGCAATGTGGCAGAGACATTGCTGGGAAACCCTTGCTGTGTGTGGGCAAGCATTATCCTGCTGAAAAATGCCAGTTGGAAGCCCTGCTATGAGAGGCAGCACATTTGGCCACAGGATGTCCTGCACATATCGCTGAACTGTCAGTGTCCCTCGTATCTGTACTAGGGGTAACTGTCGCATACGATGGCTCCACAGATCATCATACCAGCAGCTGGAGCAGTATGTTGCTTCACCGCAAAGGCTCACCACGAGGCCTCCATACTAGAACCCATCCGTCGTCAGATCCCAAACAGAACCGTGTTGCAGTCCAGGTTACTTGTTCACGACACCACTGCAAACGATGGTGATGCTGGCTGGCTGTCAATGGCAGGGCACGTAATGGGTGGCG
Organism: Ancistrus triradiatus; assembly: GCA_025084515.1. Taxonomy (NCBI): domain Eukaryota; kingdom Metazoa; phylum Chordata; class Actinopteri; order Siluriformes; family Loricariidae; genus Ancistrus; species Ancistrus triradiatus. The sequence continues at coordinate 21,403 of JAJAGP010005651.1, read as the reverse complement.
TGACAACAACTTTCATTCTGCTTAGCACCTGGAAATGTCCTGGTAGAGACAGGGGTGTGTAGTGAAGGTGCCACCTGTGTCTGGATGGTGGACAATGAAACTGTGGGAGCTGCTCGTGCATAATCTCTACTGCTGGTGTGTCTGGGCTGTCCAGAGCCTGTTCACTGTGTGTCCCTCATGGAATCACTGCTCCCAACACCTCCTAACAGCTAGGTCAGAACAGCCTAGATAGCAGGCAATTCATCGAAATGACCATCCTGTGTCTCATTGGACATTTTGGCAGTCCAATGATGTGCCCCCCGTCTCAAAGTCTGTCACCTGGGCAAAATGTCTTTGAGTGTGTCGGATCTCTCAGCAAGAGGTACACTACCCAAAAGTAGACTCTGAGAGCCTTTTTATATGACAGCAGGGAAAGCACTTTTACACACTTTTGTGACAAGTTTCATCAGTGTCTAATCAGACCAGACCTGTAATCATTTACATACCCGAGACAGAACTGCATGCTGAGTTTTGCAGCAATCCGACATTTCTATTTGGATGCGTTATTTTGTTTTTGTATGTATATTTCTGCTGTCCAGTAGAGGGCTGCAGGTTTTCCTCAAGAATTTGGCAGCATCCCTTCAATCCTGACCAGTTTTCCAGTCCCTCAAGGACAGTTTATTCTGAAGTAATCAACACATTTCATGTAAATTGGTTAGCAGTTAGCGTGGTGTGTGTTTTGGAAGGTAATTGGTTGTACTTGAGCAAGTTTATAATGTTTTCTCTAAAGGGACTGATCACATGGTATTTACACTTTGATGTTGATGGTTATAATGTGTGAAAACAGCTGGGAAAAGTCAGATAGAATTTATTATAATTATAAGGGTATAACGTGATAAACGGTAATGATTTTCTCTAGGCACTGTAAAGACTTGTACTCTAAATGAAATGTCTTAAAATGATACAAAGTAAAGCTGTCTTTAATGAAGTATAGCATCAATTTGTAGAATCCATATGTGACCAGACCCATATGATTATGAACGTAACCCAACCACGAATGACTGAACAAACATTTCATGAATGCGTAATAGTTAATATTTAGAGTAAATGGATGTTCCATTTTAGGCTCAATACAGAGAAATTATTCAAAATTACTCTGCCAATCACACATACTTTAGAGATGTGCTAGATAGGATTAAACTATTTATTTAACTGCTTGACAGTCCCAAAGCAGCCAGTACAGGCCTACAAAACAAATACTCCAATAAAGTGATTACTGTACTAAACTAAGCAATAGTGGCAGTCATTAGGATGTGATGGGGCACTGCAGGAATATAATTAACTCTACAGCAGCCAAACAGCTGTGCCCAAGATGGCCATTCCAACCTGTCTTCACTCTCGGGGGAGATGAGGAGATGGGGAAGCTAAAAATTCCAGGCATAATGAGATCTTTAGCCTATACTCCCGTTGGCGAACGTCATTGAATCAGCACACTCAGAGGATGTTCAGCCAGATTTTTTACTTCATAGCAAATAAACAAATCACAGAAACATCGCCAAACAATTTTTTGGTTAATATCTGAAATTTCTCCATGAAGTATACCTCAAACTGGAATCATTCATTCATTTCCTTATGCCCTTAATCCTACTCAGGGCTGTGGTAAAGCCGGTGCCTAGCCGGCAGTACAGGGTGCGAGGCACATGGGTATCTCAGAGCTGTGAGGCGACAGTGCTCCACCGTGCTGTCAATACCTGGAGTTATATATGTTTCAGTAGAGTAACACCAGACAAAAGTTCCAGCATCATTTCCTCACGAATAACATCCAATATCATCCAAACTCCATGATTGTTTCTCTTATATCCTTGTTTTCTTTTGCTTAGGTGTTAGTGCTGGTTTTCACTTGGCTTTCATATGTAAATCCCACTTCATTCAGCCCATTACATACAATTCTGTCACAAACATTGACTCCTGTTCCCACCCATACTTTCATGAGGTAAAAATCCTCAGGTTGAGACAAATCATAGCATCCCCACAGTGCAGGAACAGGATTATGGCAGATTAGATGGGTAGTGTACAGTCAATATATAGTGTACTACATGGTCATTAACATAACCCGTAACCGACAACAGTATAATATACTACAACTTAACTGAAGCATTGGTGATAGCAGCAGACTAAGTTACATATGTAAGCAACTACAAACTATTCTAGAAATAAACCCCAAGACCCTGACATCCAGAGAGCTGCATCATGCATCAAAGAAAACCTATCTGCAGTGCTAAATGTTTACTAATTAGCCAAACCATGTATTTTATGGGGTGCTGAAATATTTATGTCATATCCCAACTAGTGAAAATACGTAGAGAATGCAAACCATTGGGGATTTGGCTTTAATCTATGAGGACTCCAGTCTGTTAATACCACAACCTTGTATAGCCATAAAAAGGTACTTAAACATTAGCATATACCAAAGATGTACACACATAACGGTTTGAAATTCTTTCTTTACCTAACAAGACCTTTTTAGATGTGTGCCATGTAGTCTCTGAGGCAAAAGTCTGTTGTTTTATCAGTCTATTTATCTCTATAACACTTAGCTAACAGTCTGTTAGCTGTTTGGTTTCCCATTTGCTAGCTCAATACTTTAGCAACTCTAACATTAACCCGTTATCTGTTTTGCAAAATAATAACAAATACATGTCTTGTATGTCTTTGTGTCATATGTTACAAAGTTGAAAGCTGTCATAAGAAGCTCAAGGAGCTAATTCTTAACATAATACCTAAGACTTAGACCTACAGGGCTGTTCTGTGCAAATAAACCCTAGACAAACAGAGCATCAAGAGCATCAGCTTCAGAGACATCCAGAGAGGAGACCGATGACTTGCTGAAATATGAACTAGCACTGAATTCCCACTGTGGTAGCTGCATTACAGGAAATCCTGCCCTGCAATAAAATGAGGTAATTACCCTGCTGGCTGAATTGTAAGAAGCCAAATGCAGACCTAGCCTTACATTATAGCAAGCAAACATCTAAGGTACTGCCGCATTAATTCAACAATAAGGCATTCATGGCAAAAGCAGAAGCTAAATTTCATGACTCTACTTCATTTTGGCAGTAATTCAGAGGACATATGGTTTATTGTGGTTACCTATATGTAATTATGGGTGAAAACCGCAGACTACATGTAAAGCACATAATTCATAACACATAAACTATAATGAAAATAAGCTTTAAAAGCCAGAACACTGAAACATTTGGACTATTGATGAATTCTAAGGCTAGCTAACCCAGCTCCAATTTGAATCGTATCTGGCTAGGTTAGGATTGAGTTGTGCTTCATCCGGGTTCTGTCTTGTTTATATGGGTTCCTTCCCTGTCCACAAGGGTCCTGTCTTCATTACCAAGGTCCCCGGTCTTTTGTCATGGTGGCTTTTACGCCTCGTCAGAGATTAATTAGATTAAATTCAACTTTATTGTCATCTTTCTTGTCATTACACATGACAAGTACAACGCACGACTGTACTGTAGCATCAAAAAAGAAGTGCAATAAGCAGCAATGGTCGGGAATGTACAATAAATTAAAAAATATATAAAACCGGCCACAATCAGGAGCCGGCTCTTGTCGTTATCTCAAAGAGCCGCGCATCTTGGCCGGATCGGTCGCGACCAACCACAGCACAGCAGAAAACATATTGCGGTGACCGATGATGATGAAGGGAGTTCAAGCAACAGCACAAGGTCACCAAATATCCGATTTTGTTTCGTTTTGAAGTGAGGGAAACGTAACGGCGCACTCGTAACTATGCAAAACGGACACAGCACGGGTTTATGCTGGTTAGCTGGATTAATGACCGTTATGTAGTTAACAGAGAATATCATATGATTGGCAGGCTAGCCAAGTCCTATTTATGCATTCCTGCTATTCAACACTGTCTTGAGCGTCTGTTTTCTGCGGCAGGAAATAAGTCTCTAAAAAGAGAGCCAGTAGCAGGGCATGTTTGACATGCTAACATTTGGCATTGCAATGAAAGTTCCTAAAGAAAGGCCGTGAATGAGTTTGTATGTAGTGTTGTGCATCAGAGATGCACGTATTTTTTCTTTATTATTTAATGTGTTATTTTTAATGTATTATAAAATTTAATTTATTATTCTTCACTTATTGTAAGGCACTTATTTGCTCTGTTATTTTTTTTTGTTTTTAATTGTTATATTTATGAAAAAGGACATAGAAAGGTTTTTTTTAAACCCGAGTCACCGATTAATCGATTATTAAAATAAAGGTGTGAGCCCTAGTGGAAGGAATTAAATTAAAAATGTTGTCTGTGTCTCTGGTGTTAAAGTGTATGTAAATTATGTAAGTGTACTTTTTATAAATTTAATATTAGCTCAGTAGCTTTAATCTGTAATTTATGTCCAGTTACCAGCTAAAAGTGCTAAACCACATATTTCCTTTACGTTTAGTCCTTATTTAGCTTATGGTACATTTATTGTACCTATTGTCCCTTATTTCCCTTTCTTAAAAATTTGAAGGCGCAAACTAACATTTACATTAAAGTCAGTATCAAAGGCTAACCAAAAGAGCCCTACTCTACACAGCCGACATGTTTGCTGCATTTGCAAAGAGGCATCACTCCAGGAGTTTCTTTCTAACATTTGCTGTCATTCAGTTCAACTTTCAAACGCCATTGTTTGACGTAGCAGCTCCTACCTTTGTCTCGCCTGTCACAACTTTGCTTTTCTGTTCCTAATTGGTAATGGAAATGAGAGAGAGACAGCACTGAGATCATTTGTGTGAAACATCTGTTACCTGTCAATGTATGTGATGTAGCAACATGAATAATTCATTCTTCCACACCAAATTATTGTAGTCTTTGGTCTGAATGTTGGTCCCAGTTAAGGTTCTAGCAACATGTAACACTAATAAAGCTTATGTTTCTAAGTTGAAGACCAACAGGTATCTGTTGTGCTGGAACAGAATTATGGGCAGGCCCATGACTGTGATCCCACATAGCTTCATTTGTAATTCCGGACACAGCTGCATAAGAAGGCAGGCGAGCTCACCGAGCATGCCCAGAAACTCCCTGTTGCTCTGTCTTAGCAGCTCAGGACACAAAGGGTGATTTCCAAAAGAGGAAGCAACAGAGGAAACGACAGTCTAGGCGAACAGGTTGAATAAAGACGTCTTGTGATATGGAGTGAAAACAGATGGCAGCGTGCATTAAAGGAGTAGTCCTGCATTTTTCCACCTAATCTCTCAAATTATTTAGCAAAGGGATGCCACTGTTTTCTCAAAAACAGTGTTTAGGGAGGGAGAAGGCATTTTAAATAATATTTCAACCAGAAAGACCATGGGGCGGCCAAGGGGGGTTTTGGGGTTATTTCATAAGGTCATATGGGGGTTACGACAGGTCCTCGGTTTCTTCTCACATAACAAATACACGCATTTAATTTCCTTCTGGACAATGAAGGCATCCATCCATCCACCCACCCAAAGCCCACCCAAAGCCCGGACCCAATATCCTGACACAACGGCCCGACCCAAGCCCCTCAAAGGCACGACCCAAAGGCCCGACCCAAAAGCCCACTCAAAGCCCGACCCAAAGCCCACCCAAAGCCACTCAAAGCCCGAAAACCCCCCCCCACCCAAAAGCCCACTCAAAGGCCCGACCCCCAAGCCCACCCACAGCCCGACCCAAAGCCCACCCAAAGCCCACCCAAAGCCCGACCCAAAAGCCCACTCCAAGCCCGACCCAAAGACCACTCAAAGCCCGACCAAGAGCCCGACAAAGACCACCCAAAGCCCACTCAAAGCCCGACCCAAGCCCACCAAAGCCCGACCCAAAGCCACCCAAAAGCCGAACCAAAGCCACACCCAAAAAGCCCACCCCAAAGCCAGACCAAAGCCCACCCAAAGGGCCCGACCCAAAGGCCCACCCAAAGGCCCACCCAAAGCCCACCCAAAGACCGACCCAAGCCCACACAAAGGCCCAAACCACCCCCCCCCCCCACCCCCCCCCCCCCCCCCCAGGACCCAAAGCCCACCCCAAAGCCCGACCAAAGCCCACTCAAAGCCCGACCCAAAGCCCACTCAAAGGCCCGACCCAAGCCCACCAAAAGCCACTCAAAGCCCGACCCAAAGCCCGGACACAAAGCCCACAAAGCTCGACCCAAAGCCCGACCCAAAGCCCGACCAAAGCCCACCCAAAGCCCCACCCAAAGCCCGACCCAAGCCCACCCAAAGCCCGAACAAAGCCAACCCAAGCCCGACCCAAAGCCGACCCAAAGCCCGACCCAAAGCCCACTAAAGCCCACCCAAAAGCTGACATAAAGCCTGACCCTAAAGCCACCCAAAGCCTGACCTAAAGCCCACCAAAGCCCGACCCAAAGGCCCGACCCCCCAACCAAGCCCACCACAACCCACCCAAAGACCACCCAAAGCCACCCAAGCCCATCCATCCATCACCCTCCACCCATCCATCCAATCCATCCATCCATCCAGTACTTGGTTCTGTCTAAAGGTGAAATTATTCTAATACACCTAACAAGTAATAGCTACTTTAGAACCTTTTCCATAGCCAATGTGATTAGTCAATGTTTTTTTGAAGCATTTCAATTTAAAAAATGCAAAATATGCGTTCATCGCCATAACATTAAAACCCAGCTGGTTTCTACACCTCACGTCTATTGTATCAGCTCAACTGACCATATAGAACACCCACTTTGTGTTCTACATTCCAGATGTAGCCATCTGTTCTCTAATGGTCAGGGCCCCACTACCTATCAGTACTCTTTGGATGGTGGATCATTTTCAGCACTGCAGTGACATGTTATGGGGGGATGTGTTAGGGTGTTGTGTTGAGTAATGGGGAAGAACCTTGGGAGGACCAGGATTACATTAGTACCATATGCGAACAGAGAATGTTCTCATAAAATTTCATGTACATTATGTGAGTTTGGCACGAAACAGGAGTCAGTCTTTAGTACGTGCAGACAAATGTAAATCCCGTTATAGAAGAAGAAAGAGATTAAGCTGGAAAACGTTGGCATATTGCGGTTACAAAGTGAAGGAAGACAGAATATTCTCTTACTCCCTCTTTATTCCTCCTACATTCCCCTTTTGGACAAAATGTCAACCTGCCAAGTGATGTGTTTATTGGTTTAGCTGAATGACAGCATCTATCCTCTACTGTCAGGATCTATACTAATACAGTCAGCTTCAGTTTCCATAGCTGTCAGTTACAGAGGCATCTGGGTGGCTGAAGAAAAAAAAGTCTCTTTGGAAAAAGTGAACATACCAGGCAGTAATTTTCTGACTGGGCTTAATTATGGCCAGTTGCTGTCTACTACCATGACAGCGTTACATAAATTAGTGGAGGTCAACGATTTCCTGGTCCAATCACAGGAATTCTGCCAGGAAAAAATGCTTTTCTGCTAATTAGGCCAGCTTTTGAATCATAACACTAATTAATCATAACTCATGTTCAGATCTCTATGGTGGGTTGCTGTCTCATGATTAGCAAGCAAAGAGCACTGAGACTTGTTATTACATGTCAAGAACACACATATTTAAAAAATATTTTAAAAGAATTCACAATGCATGTTTGTTCAGCAGTTTAGCTACAACATTAATATATGTTTATACACTGCCTGGCCAAAAAAAAGGTCATCTCCTGGATTTAACTAAGCAAATATCCCATCGGATAATTACTGCATTGGTGATTATGTTTCAGCTGGCAACAAGTTATTGAACCCTAACTGATGCAGTGAGTAGCTTCTATTTGTTAAACAACCATGTAAGACATATCCTGTCTGTCATGGAGAAAGATGGTAATCTGTTTCCCCCCCCCCCCCCCTCCCCTCACCCCCCCCCCCTCCCCCCCCCCCCCCCCCCCCCCCCCCCCCCCCCCCCCCCCCCCCCCCCACCCCCCCCCCCCCCCCCCCCCCCCCCCCCCCCCCCCCCCCCCCCCCCCCCCCCCCCCCCCCTGAGGGTCAAATTATGGGCATGCATCAAGCAGAGAAAAAATCTAAGGAGAGTGCTGAAGCTACTAAATTGGGTAAGCCAAGTTCAATGCATTATTTAAAAAAGTGGAAGGGACAGTGGGGAAAAAATCGTCTTTCAGGAAAGAAAGAATGTGTGGTTGGAAAAAAATCTTGAGTGATCGTGATCGGCGATTCACTTAAACGTTTGGTGAAATCAAATCATAGAAAAACAACAGTAGAACTCAGGGATAGGTTTAATGGTGAAAGTAGAGCATTTCCACACACACAATGTGAAGGGAAACTCAAGGGATTGGGACTCTTAAAGCTGTGTAGCCTTAAGAAAAACACTTGTCAGTTGGGCAATTGTGAAGTGAGCGCCCCATCATGCCTAGTGCCTACTGTACAAGGCTCGTGGAGCAGTGCTATGATCTGGGGTTGCAGAAGTTGGTCAGGTCTAGGTTCAGCAATGTTATGTGCCCCAAAGAATGTACTCAGCTGACTCCTGAAATATACTGAACGAACCAGGTATTCCATCAAAGATTTTTTCTTTCCCTGATGGGACAGGCATATCCAAGATGACAATGCCAGGATTCATCTGCTCAAATCGTGAAAGAGTGGTTCAGGGAGCATGAGGACATCATTTCCCCACATGGATTGGCACCACAGAGTCCAGACCTGAACCCCATTGAGAATCTTTGGATGTGCTGGAGAAGACTTTGTGGCAGTGTTCCCAAATCCCCCCTCAATACAAGATCCTGGGGGGAAATGAATGACAACTCGAGGACAGAACAGAAATAAATGTTGATGACATTGCAGAAAGCGGCTGGGGAAACGGGATACCACAGCGGAATGAGTGCCATCCTCAAAGCTAAAGGCGGTCCAAGTAACATTAGTGTGTGTGTGGACCTTTTTTGGCCAGGCAGTGTACATTATTGTTATTTAGAAACTTAAAAAATGTACCAAGCGCCACTGGTTGTGTTTTAGTCTGATAATGTCTTTTGAGGTTAGCCCGGTGCATTGTTGTTTATCGTTGTCGCCTCAGGAATTCCAGAAATTCCCTGGTTTTCAGTTCCTGGCCTGGACTTCACTTGTGTTAGTTCACATGTCCCCCTGCTCATAAACATGGGTTTTCCTCAGGGTACTCTGGTTTTCCTCCTTGATTTCAAAGACATGCGTCAGATTCAGCTGGTGTTCTCTACAGTGTCCCAGTGTAACTATGTGTGTGCCCTACATGGATTGGCCTTCCTTGCCTCAGTGCTGTCAAATTATTTAGGTTCTTGTCTAGTATTTGGAGCACTTAAATATTACTGGAATATTACTCCCATTTTACCTAATGCCTGCATTGTTCACAATACAGCGGGACACTGCTCCCTGTAGATGGTGCTTAAGATTTAAACCATGATCCTTGGCACAAAGCTAAAAGTGGAAACCATGACCTTTTACCCAAAGGCACTAATCCAACCTTGGTCTCACCCTTTAGCCTCAGGCATGACTCAGCAGGAACCATCCTTCAGATACAAAGGGATGAGCATCACAACCTATCCTCTGTACTGAGGACCCAGGTGGTGAAATGGACTTTCCCTGGCAGTCTCCGTTTTGAAACAACTTCTTTTTTTTCAGGGCTCCCTGAATAATGTTCACATACGGTTGCGTAATTTGTAGTCATTTGTAGTGGCAGGGGATGTGTAGTGGCCAAAAATATTCTTACAAAGACTTTCTTCGGGCTGTCAGTAAAACACTTAGTCAGATCAGTATGAATGTCAAAACTTTCTGGAACCTCGTTAAGCCACCAAACTCGCCTCTCACCAAAAAATAGACATGAAAACAGACATGGGATACATATGCTCTTCATCTAATCAGCATATTATTTTTATGCAGTTGTGCAATGCTTAAGATCAAAGCAGATAGGGGCCAGCAGCTTCAGGTATGTTCAACAATCATAAGAATATGGAATGAGGATGGATGGGATCTCAGTGACTTTGACCGTGGCATGAATGTTCCCCGAGGAAAATGTTATTGCTAGTTATTCATGATGTCTTAGGAGAATTATTTGCGATTTCACCCCCCCCCCCCCCACCCCTACATTTAATTGAATTTGTCAATGATGTTTCTCCTGAAATTGATTAGAAGGAAAATAGCATTAGACCAAAAATGAGAAAGGAGGCACGTCTGAGGTTAAAGGAACCATAGGCACAAATGGGTCTGGGGAGATCTTTGTATGTCTTCATTTAATCTTTTTCAGGACTCCATATTTTTCTTTAAGAATGAAGAGGAATGATTTAGTCCGCAATGTAAAAGCTAGCTAAATCAATCACAAGTTCAAGAACTTAAATAAAGCTTTGTAACTCTTATTAAACACGTTCACTTCCTTTAAAACCAGCAACTGTACAGTTTTACCTTTTATTCTTGAACATTTTCTTAAATAAACAGACAGCTGAAGTGTCGGTCCAATTTCAGGCACTGAAACTTCAGTGTACAACTGAATCTGATTAAAAAAGGAGCAACTCAAACAGTAACAAAAATTCTACAAATATAAGTTCTGCGTTGTTCAGATGCGTTAAAATCAGGCTGACCAATCAGAGCTCGGTTGTCAGGCAGAACAGCTCATCCTGCTAGTAGCAGAGCACAAGAGCTTATAGGACAAGCAACAGGCTGACTATAAAAACATGGATATTAAAGAAAAGATCTGGTGGAATAGGACTGAAAGACTGGAGAATAATGGTGATAAACCTCACAGTGACTGTATGGAACCATTTTCTTGTTTATCTAAGTGCATGCTAATCTGTTCATGCTCACAAAAACACAAACTGGAGCTTCCTGCACCAGTCTTTGCTCGTGTCTTTGTTTTTTTAAGTTGACAATGTGAAAAAGACATGGCGAGACACATCAAGAGAAGGGAAATGGGAGTGTTTAGAAAAAAAAACATAGCGCACTTGGTGTGAAGGTCCCACTATGTTAAAATCACATCCGTTTTTATTTCTTGCATAAAAATTGTACTCGTTGTGAAAAGGCCTTAAGACTCTCTAAGGAAGAGGAAAATCACTCTATGCAATTTTAGTGAGCAGAAAACCATCTCAAAATTTCCAACCTTGAGGTGGATGGGCTATATAGTATAGGGCTCCCAATAGTGCTGAGAGATTGTATGTTTCTTAGAAACCTGCACATTGCTTCTATCTACTAGGCTACTTGGAAATGCCTATGTGCTGGATAAGAGCTCAGAAATCTGGGGCAAGGGGATATGTGCAAAAGCAAAGCTAAAAACAAATGCATCGTGATTTACCTCAACTTATCCTGGTCGGGGTTGCACTGGAGAGTCTGGAACTTCACCACCAGGATTGGAATCCAGGTGAATCTCAGAGTTTAAATATAATTTCTGGACATCTGCTCCTGTGCTGCCTGAAGTTTCAGCTTTTGAAGCAGGCTTTTTTAGGTCCGCTTGAAGCTTGCATTTCAGCTACAGCATCTGTGCTGCCCTCTGGGAAAGAGCATCTCTGACTTCCAACCTCATAGCACTCAGTTCATAATGCTTTTTTTATCTCTGCATGTCCTTCTCCTGTTCTGCACGTTAATTGCATCCTTTACTCAAGTGCATTCTGCAGAGCGGAGTTATTGTACGGAACCGACAAACAATGGACTGTTGCTATGACAGTCTCTAGCTGTTACTCTCGCACTGTCTTCTGTTCACACTTTCTAAACACTCAGCCCACACACTCACTGTTTGCTAAATCGCTGCCCTCTGCTAACCAATAACAGTGATAACCTTATGCAAAGTCCTAATTATTTAGACACACTGCTTGGGCTTCAACCTGTAATGACCACATCTAGTGCATCCAGAATTACCACATACAATTATTTCAGCATTTTCCTGCACTGAAACATCCCATTTTAACTCTGAGTATCCTGGTCAGGGTCCTGGGAGTGTCTGGTGCTTATTCCAGTATTCACCGGGAGCAGGGAGCAAATATGCTCTGGACAGGATGCCCTAGTCACATGTTGAAAGCCTAGCCCAGGGTTTTAACCCAGGTCCTCAACTGCTGTTTCCTGCAGCTAGATCTTACTAGTGACTTACTAATGTCATACTAGTGGCTTAATCCAGTCCAGGGTGACGGGGAGCCAGGGTCTAACTGGCAGCACAGGGTGGAAGGCAGGAACCAGCCCTGAACAGGACGCTAACCATCTCAGGGTACATGCGCATATAACAGCTGGCCACCTCAACAGCCAATCAGCCAATATTGGTAGTTGTGGGTTGCAGGTTTTTGGGGCTTGTTTCTAATGTGTAGTTGTTTATTTGGGCTTGCTCCCTCATCCTGTCTTTCTCACCTATATTCCTGCAGGTTGGTTTTGTTCAATCTCTAAAGCTAAAAGGCAAATATACATTTCTTTAGTAACTGATCAAGTGGTCATTGGCTTTCCATTTATTCCATTTCTTATTGTAGTCAGTCGTCCATTTTGTTTTTTGTATTTTTTTGCTTTTTTGGGCTTGTTTCCATGGATCTGGTTGCTTGTTTCACCCTGTGGGATCTGGCAACCGTAATTTGTCTGTAAGTGTGCGTGTTTTGTGCAAGTATTGTAAGTAGTACTTTTCAGCAGTATCTCTGATGCATTGGCGTATCGTTTGCACAGTTTTTTCATGAAAATACCTCTTATATTTACGTTACAGTTGCATAAAAGACTATTTGCCTATGGCTATGTCTGTCAGTCAACAACCTATTTATTAAATACACATGTTTGTCATGTCCCCATGTTTTAACTCAGTCCTGTTATCCTAACATGTCCCAACTTCTGAAAATTAGGGAACATACCACAAGTCACATGTTCAGTAGGAAGTTGTATCATCTGGATCTTCTGAAGACCATGGGAAGATCACGTGTTGCCTCTCATGGCAGGGCTTCCAACTGGCATTTTTGAGCAGGGTAATGAGAGCTCACACACAGCAAAATGTGCCCAGGAATGTCTGATAGATTGCAACCTACCTTGGCCTGCCTGGTCACCAGATCTATCATCAATCGAGCATTTATGGGACCAGCTGAGATGCCAGCTTCAGCAAACTATGAGTGTACAGGATCTGCAGGCCCAGCTGCAACATCTGTGGCAACAAATGTGCCACAGCATTCCATATGGAACCTGTTTGCCTCCATGCCCATCCATATCTCATCTTGCGTCCAAGCTAGAGGTGGCCCAACAGGGTACTAGAAGGTAGAGTTTTCAGCAATAAACCTCTCCTTTCCTTCTAATGTTGTAATCACTTAGAGTACATATATCATCATTACATTCACACATTTAAAGTTTCATTCGATTCCAACAACTCGAGTAAATTTTTTCAGTCAGTAAGTCTATATAGTTAGATAGTGTTTTATTTATATATAAACCTGGTGGTTTCCCTATCAATTGTCCTTTTGGAGTTAGATATTAGACAGAAATAGCTAGCTGGCAATAGTGGTAGATTTAACTTGGCTAGCTAGCTAGCTGAGCTTTTAATGTATAGTTTAAACACGCATTATTTAAAGCAAAAACAAAATGTTTGTTGCTTATTAAATTAATGGACATCAGTCTGGTCGGCTATTAGTAACATTCAAAAGGGTTGTCTATTGGCGAGACCTGATTGTGACCATCTAACTGAGCGACTACTTCTTTTTTTTTCAGTACAGAGAAGGGTGCCAAAATCTGTGATATTCATTCAAACCCTAAAGTACATATGTAATAGTTAGACATTAGACTAAAAAAATATTTAAAAAACAACTATTACAAAAGAGCATGCAGAGAGCCTGGTGTCTCCAGTGGTGACTGTGATTGATTTCTTCCCCAACACCCCTGACAGCATTACAGACTCCACTACATATTGATGGAGCTTCACATGGGGTGCATTAATGCACAGCGAGGAGACAGAGAGAAAAGCCATGTCAGGGTGTGAAGGTGGTGGAAGGTGGCTACCGGCATTTTCAGTTATGGGAAATCTGGAGGAGGGAAGGATATATTATTTATGAGGATGCAGCTGAGGTGGAGGTGGGAGAGAGTGGACATAGGGTTCAGAGGCTTTGATATTACACAGGGGATAAGTGTGAGTATGAGCATGCGTGGGTACGTGCATGTGTGTTGGTGTTACAGAGCATAAACTCAGATTTATAGCTTTATCCCCTAAAGCTGTATATCTGCTGATGCTTGCAGTGCTCGGTGCAGTGCAAGTCAGGGGTATCTAACACATTTAAATTACTAGTAGACAGGTCACAAAATGAGAGTGGCTACCAATAAAGACAGTGAACGTCTCTATTTCTTTATAATGCTATAAGAGGCTTGCTGCTTTCTTTGGAAAATACTATAGAGTGAAACAGAGCCAGCAAAAGTTCAATATTTCATGCAAAAGCATGCCAAAATATTGTAGTCTAAGTATTATTTGACCATTTTGCACTTTATAGTTTACTTTATTGGGCAGACATATGATGATAGAATGCAAAAATAGCCAAAGCAGGTCCTTCTCATATCTTCTGACATACCTCTAATGTACAATAACAGGTAAATTTTAGGTGACGGAGCTGCTGTGGAAGGATAAATAAGGCCAATATAATAATCACATACATTTCCTTCTGCCGAGGGCCATATCAGCCATTTTGAGGGCCATATCAGCATTATAGCTGCCCTCAAAGGGCCAGTTGTAACTGTACGACAGTAAATGTAACTAAATGTAATGTAAAATAAATGTTAGTACTCCTTAACATATTGTTAAATAACTGGTATTCATTTATTTAGTGTAATTTTTGTCTGCATGAACACATAAATCTGTAAACACAGTGAATACACTGTTGCACAAACAAAATAGCATATGTAATTAACTCAAAATAAAAAAAATAAGAGTCGTCTCAGTTCATAACTATATTGGTCATGATCATAGGTCAAGAACAAGGTCATGATTTGGTAGTTTATGGTGAATATACGCTTTAAAGTAGCATAGACTCATTTGACATACACCTTTTAAGCTCTCGCGGGCCACATAAAATGACATGGCGGGCCACATTTGGCCCGCAGGCCTTGAGTCTGACACATATGCTCTAAGGCTCGACACAAAGCTTCAGATGACAGAATTAGATGACATGGTCAGCGCTGTAATCATGAGCCAAACTGCTGAGTCTGCAAGATGATTTCAGAATGGTAACAGTCTCATGAGAAATGGGAATAATGTGTCATAGTTCTTTTACTGGCACACATGAGGTCAATTCCTATGAAATAATAGTTTTATTTAATAGCATTATCAATAATGCACCTTATTAATGAGTACGCATGCCTGGATGAGATGTCCATTCATCACAGCACCAGCAGTGGTAGCAAAGGGAAGGGTCCTATGTCAGATCTCACCATCATGCCCATCGAGATTCAAACCCAGTACATGATGTTGCTGGGCTAGAGAATTGCTGCTGCGTCACCCAAGCACCATCAATATTCAAGTGATATTGATTTACAGTATATAGAGTTTTTTACAACATTGCATTACAACAGAGCCTCACAGCTGAACAGGTCTAGGGTGACAGTGGCAAGGAAAATCTCAAAATCTCAAAACCAAGACTCAAAAAGGAACCCAACCTCCTTGGGCAGCCTAGATTTTACATGTAAAAATATATGTATGGGACTGTGGTAGCCTAGTGGGTAAGCTACTAGACTATGGACCAGAAGGTCCAGGGTTCAAATCCCACCTCTGCCAAGCTGCCACTGTTGGGTCCTTGAGCAAGACCCTTAACCCACAATTGCTTGGATTGAAGACTGTACCAATTGTAAGTCGCTCTGGATAAGGGCGTCTGCTAAATGCTGTAAATGTAAATGTATGTAAATTAAGTTACCTAAATAAAAAATGTATAATAATAGTTTAAATAAACAGATGCTAAATAGAAAATGTTAAATAGAGAATATAATAAAAGGGACATATAATAAACGAAATATAATATAATAAAAAATACATACTATAATAAAATTAAAAAGAATACAATATTATGAATAACTGAATAAAATAGAGAATATGACACTGCAATATGAAACTATAGAAACATAGAATATGAATAATAATACAGTATATATAATACATACTATAAAATAGAGAATATAAAACTATAGGATATGACAATAATACTGTATTTATAATAAATAGTATAAAATAGAGAACATAAGTGAGGCTCTTGGCTAAATAATAAATAATATCTTTGAGTATGAAATGAAAATATCCTGCATAGTATATGGATCAACATGATCCTCTGGCAAGATATTCTCATATGACTCACCTTTCACTTCTGAGGAGAAATAAGCTGAATGCTTGGTCTGAAAGAGCTGAAGTTCATGGTTCAAGTCACAAACCGTGGAATCGACTGGCCATGAACGAAGCCCTGTGTGAAAACACAGCGAGTCATTAATTTCACATGAAACATAACTTGCATAACAATGTTTACCTGCAGCTTGAAATGAATCCTCTATTGGAGACACCTTCAAACTGGGCCAGTTTTGAGCATCCAATGAACCTTTGTCTTTGTAAACCCACACGGACACGGGGAGAACAAGCAAAGGCCACACAGGCTGAGTCCAAGGTTGGGATCGAACTGGGGATCTCTGGAGCCGTGAGGCTACTAACTGCTTGCACCACTGTGCTGCCCTCATGGCAACACTTTCTGGGTACTGGTTTTCCTCCTACATTGCAAAGACATGTGTGGCTGGTGGCTCTAATGTGTCCCAGTATGAGTGTGTGAATGAGGCGCAAGTGGTTAGCGCTGTAGTTAGCATGGTCTTCTCATGTCTAGTATGGGTTTACTTTGGGTGTCCTCCCATATTGCAATGACATGCGTTACATCAATTGGCATCTCTAAAGATTGGCGACTCATGGTTATGGGCTAGCGAATTACCTATATATAATATTGTATATAATAATATTAAACACAAACGAAACCTATAATGAGCCTTTTATATAAAAATGTGAATTCTAATATGGACAATATTGCAATTTAGTCCTGTTATTCCTTATTATTTTCCTCTTGCTAAGGTACCAGTGGTCTCCCAATTCACACACAAGAGGTAATGAGATACAGTCACCATTCTAGTTAACTGATAACTATTCTAGTTCAACTGAAAGGTAAATACAGGACAGATTAGGACACAATGCCAGTAACAGGTAAGCAAAGTAGTCCTGAGAAGAACTCGTAAGAACGTAAGAAGAGAAAATGGGCTGCTAGCCCCCGAGAGATCAGGTCTTTATCCGTGAGCCTATCTGAGGCATTGCCATAAAACTCACCGTGCTTGATTTGTTCTTTCACTTTGCATAGCTGATGATCTGTCGAAACATCGCCGATCACGACAAGCAGATAAAACCGCGTGTCACAGAAAGTCTGACCGTCGCAGCGCTGTTCCTCTGAGCCCGACGCAGAACCGTCCTCTCTCACTGCCGTCTCCATGGCAACACCACCTCTGCGATTGCCATGGTAACTGCATCCATGAACTGACTATGCCTTGTAGGGGTGGGGTTCACTACCTTAGAGAGCAGTCTCTGTAAAAAAAAAACAAGACACACTGATTGGCTGGCTGACTCTGTGCCTATTTGACATCAGCAGACGAAACGGAATACATTTAAATTTATATGCTAATTTTATCATACTCACTTGTAGTACTCCAATGACTATATATATATATATAAGGTTGAAAAGTTCAAGGGGGCCGAATACTTTGCAAGGCACTGTATATATTATATATATATATATATAATATCTATATATATATATATATATATATTGATATACAGTGGCCTTGCAAAAGTATTCGGCCCCCCTTGAACTTTTCAACCTTTGGCCACATTTCAGGCTTTAAACATAAAGATATGAAATTGTAATTTTTTTTGAAGAATCAACAACAAGTGGGACACATTCATGAAGTGGACGAAATTTATTGGATATTTTAAACTTTTTTTAGAAATAAAAAACTGAAAAGTGGGGCGTGCAAAATTATTCGGCCCCCTTGCGTTAATACTTTGTAGCGCCATCTTTTGAGGTGATTACAGCTGCAAGTCACTTGGGGTATGTCTCTATCAGTTTTACACATCGAGAGAATTACATTTTTGCCCATTCTTCCTTGCAAAACAGCTGGAGCTCAGTGAGGTTGGATGGAGGGCGTTTGTGAACAGCAGTTTTCAGCTCTTTTCACAGATTCTCGATTGGATTCAGGTCTGGACTTTGACTTGGCCATTCTAACACCTGGATACGTTTATTTGTGAACCATTCCATTGTAGATTTTGCTTTATGTTTTGGATCATTGTCTTGTTGGAAGATAAATCTCCGTCCCAGTCTCAGGTTTTTTTTGCAGACTCCAACAACAGGTTTTCTTCCAGAATGGTTCTGTATTTGGCTCCATCCATCTTCCCATCAATTTCAACCATCTTCCCTGTCCGTGCTGAAGAAAAGCAGGCCCAAACCATGATGCTGCCACCACCATGTTTGACAGTGGGGATGGTGCGTTCAGGGTGATGAGCTGTGTTATATATATAGTATTGCACAGCTATTGAAAAGTGGACGTTCTACACAATTTGAACTGGGGGGCCAGAATGGGGCCAGTGGCTATGTTAGGGGGGCCAATGATTTTTTACCTAAATGTCCATTGCATGCATTGAGAGGATTAATTAATTAAAGCACACCTCATTTAGGGGTTCTATGGGGGGTGAGGAAGGTCTTTGGGTTACAGGGCACTGGCCCCCATAACCTTTGAGATTAACTCATTCAAAAATTCCCAAGTGAACCATGATTTATTGTACAGCATAGCCGCCTGACTTCACAGTCATGTTCGAAAACTGCATGGAAAGCTTCTACCTATGTTTTGGATGTAATTTTGGATATCCACAAACTTTTGTCTACATATTGTACGTGCAGATAATAGACTTGTAGATACAGTCTATGGGAGAATAGTGAGCTGCTGCCCCCTGCTGGCCATCTGTACATACAGCAATTGTGGCAATCTTCACACTCGATACCGCTGAACTAGATTTCTAGATGCTGTACTTGTATTAATTTCTCAATTCATTTCGCTGATTTGATTCTTTTGTTCATTATTTTATAATACTGGATTTGTGGTTTAAATGTAATTCTACCCTAAATTTATTATGCCTGTCATATATTCCAAATTTACTCCAGTTGTTTTCTTTATTCAATGATGGACGCCTCCCCAGTCATTGTTGAGGTGGGACTTGGTGGCTCCCAGCGTGCACTGCAGGTTTGGCATGCTAGATTTATGTTTATTATTTCATAAAGACTGATATTGCATTTTGGGGGCGACACGGTGGTGCAGTGGTTAGTACTGTTGCCTCACAGCTCCGAGATCCCTGGTGTCCCTGGTTTCGAGACTCCGGTTTCCTCCCACAGTCTAAAGACAAGTGTGTTAGGTTAAGTGGTGTTTCAAAAGTGCCCCTTAATGTGTGAGTGTATGTGCCCTATGATGGATTGACACCCTGCTTAGGGTTGTTCCTGCCTTGTGCCCTGTGTTGCTGGCTAGGCACCGGCTTTCCCACAACCCTGTCTATGATAAGTGGATAAGAAAGTAAATGAAAGAATGATATTGCATTTTGCATTTTGTCTGTAGTGTATGTTTCTAAAATCTCATTCGTGTGCTGATAGACTTTGGGCATTATTATGCGCTTCACTAGTTACTCACCATGAGTGAGACCATTTCTTTTAGCTTCCTCCCACTCATGAAGTCATTCATTTTTAAGCATCTGCAAAAATACGTCTTACTCAACCCTGCACCATTGGCTGAAGAACCTCAGGGACCCCTAGGAGGGCACTTGGCTGTGGCATTTAAGAGTTATTGCCATGCCCTCTCTGTGGGCCTCAGGTAGTGCAGCCTGAGGCGGTGTTGACATGCGCTGGTGGAAGCAAAGCAAGCCTCTGCAACAGCTACAGCGCCTTTCAGAACTATCCAACACAAACAGGTGAGTGTTTAATAAAAAGTTCATTATGAGCAAGATTTCTGGTCTGCCTGCTTCTTCTTCGACACTACATAGGTGTCAGAAGTGGGATCGATTACTGCAGTGAACAAGGGTGTTGGAGCATGTCTGGGTGAGTTCAAATTGGCAGTAGCAGAAGAAGTTCAGGAAGCTTGTGTTATCAGATTGGACATTTTATGGTCGTACATGAAACACTGGATTTAAAGAACGACTTGCTTCGAGTGGCCAGAGAAGGCATTCCATTCTAGATGGACTGGCACAGGACCTTCATGGTTAGAGCAGTGAAGATGACCAGTGATCAGGTTGATTAACATAGGCCACCAGAGCGCTCCTAGGTTACACTCACAGCAGAATAGCACAGACATCCACAGTGAGCACTAGTTCTAGAGATGGAGGGCTTTTTTCGAGGTACAAGGTCCAAGCAATTGAGGGTTAATGGCCTTGTTTAATGTCCAAGGTACAAATCCCACTTCTGCCAAGCTGCCGCTGTCGGGTTCTTGAGCAAGGTGCTTAAACTACAATTGCTTGGATTGTAAAGTTTTAGCAGTTGTAAGTCACTCTGGATAATGGCGTCTGCTGAATGACTAAATGTAAAATGTAATGCAAACAGGCGGATGCGTAATAAAGCTTCCTCATGAGCGAGAGTCCTGTTTTGCAAGCTTCTTCGACGCTACAATTTTGTCAAATCTCGGGTGTTGTGAGCATGGGTGAGATTACGAGTCCCTTCACGGATTAAATTATTTTGTACAAACTCATTCATAATTGACCTGTTACAGTTTGAATCTGCCCTCGGGTTCTTAGCACATGCATAGTGAAAACATCGTTTAACCCCGCTTTTCATGCCATCGTGTTCGTGTATTGATTCCGCTGAATCGAGTCACGAAAAAGACTCATTCATGAGGAACCGATTCGCTCTCCGTGTGCCTTTCATTAGTGCCACAAGGTGAGCGATATAAACGCGTTCTTGTGCTTTTCTGCTGCAGATTTTCGAGCATAATGTGCTTATTCTGTGCCACATCAATCCGCGGTGGTTATATCCAATGTCCCACATGATATATCATGATTCAGGGCTGTATATACGTGCATCCATATGGTTTAAAGTCAGAGCTCCGTCTGTGCGCTGCGTCTTTAAGTGACACCAGTGGAACCATTAACCCACCCCATCATCTGCCAGGGAAGAGAGGGCAACTCCAAGCACATCCATGCACTTTCCTCCTCCACAAATTAAGGAATTAAAGAGCCTACATAGAGGAGTTTCACCGTCCAGGTAACAGTAGATTATAAGATAAGCTTTCTTTGCGCACATGCTATGACGACAGACGAGCTTTTATTATAAGGACTGGATTATTATTATAAGGTGATTTATGCAACTGCGTACTGCTTTAATCGTGGCCTGATTAAGCTTGTGTGTCTTAATAGAATGATTTATTAATTTAAGACAGGTTGTACTTTTTTATGATTATATATCTTTTATTGAATAATTGATGCTTGG